>SJYC01040753.1:0-35724 GCA_006408675.1 Madoqua kirkii
TAGCCTGTCTATGTAAGATGTCACAGCTTGAGCCATTTTTATTGACAGAAAAAATGCCAGTGAGATAAAAGATTGAAATTAGTGGAAGTGAGAAATAGATTTAAGGGACTAGATCTGACAGACAGAGAGCCTGATGAACTATGGATGGAGGTTCGTGACATTGTACAGGAGACAGGTAGATCAAGACCATCCCCAAGAAAGAGAAACGAAGAAAAACATATTGGCTGTCTGAGGAGGCCTTACAAATTGCAGTGAAAAGAAGAGAAGGGGAAAGCAAAGGAGAAAAGGAAAGGTATAAGCACCTGAATGCAGAGTTCCAAAGAATAGCAAGAAGAGATAAGAAAGTCTTCCTCAGTGATCAATGCAAACAGAGGAAAACAACAGAATGGGAAAGACTAGAGATCTCTTCAAGAAAATTAGAGATACCAAGGGAACATTTCATGCAAAGAAGGGCTCAATAAAGGACATAAATGGTATAGATCTAACAGAAGCAGAAGATATTAAGAAGAGGTTGCAAGAATACACAGAAGAACTGTACAAAAAAGATCTTCACGACCTAGATAATCACGATGGTGTGATCACTCACCTAGAGCCAGACATCCTGGAATGTGAAGTCAAGTGGGCCTTAGGAAGCATCACTATGAACAAAGCTAGTGGAGGTGATGGAATTCCAGTTGAGCTATTTCAGATCCTAAAAGATGATGCTGTCAATATGCCAGCAAATTTGGAAAACTCAGCAGTGGCCACAGGACTGGAAAAGGTCAGTTTTCATTCCAGTCCCTAAGAAAGGCAATGCCAAGGGATGTTCAAACTACTGCACAATTGCACTCATCTCACACACTAGTAATGTTCAAAATTCTCCAAGCCAGGCTTCAGCAATATGTGAATCATGAACTTACAGATGTTCAAACTGGTTTTAGAAAAGGCTGAGGAACCAGAGATCAAATTGCCAACATCAAACTGCCAATCCTTGGATCATGGAAAAAGCAAGAGAGTTCCAGAAAAACATCTATTTCTGCTTTATTGACTATGCCAAAGCCTTTGACTGTGTGGATCAAAATAAACAGTGGGAAATTCTGAAAGAGATGAGAATACCAGAACATCTAACCTGCCTCTTGAGAAATCTGTATGCGGGTCAGGAAGCAACAGTTAGAACTGGACATGAAACAACAGGCTGGTTCCAAATAGGAAAAGAAGTGTGTCAAGGATCTATATTGTCACCTTGCTTATTTAACTTATATGCAGAGTACATCAAGAGAAATGCTGGGCTGGATGAAGCACAAGCTGGAATCAAGATTGCTGGGAGAAGTATCAATAACCTCAGATATGCAGATGACACTACCTTCTGGCAGAAAGTGAAGAACTAAAGAGCCTCTTGATGAAAATGAAAAAGGAGAGTGAAAAAGTTGGCTTAAAGCTTAACATTCAGAAAACTAAGATCATGGCATCTGGTCCCATCACTTCATGGGAAATAGATGGGGAAACAGTGGAAACAGTGGCAAACTTTATTTTTTTTTTCAGCTCCAGCATCACTGTAGATGGTGACTGCAGCCACGAAATTAAAATACACTTACTCCTTGGCAGGAAAGTTATGAACAACCTAGACAGCGTATTAAAAAGCCAAGACATTACTTTGTCAACAAAGGTCTGTCTAGTCAAGCCTATGATTTTTCCAGTAGTCATGTATGAATGTGAGAGTTGGACTATAAAGAAAGCTGAGCACAGAAGAATGATGCTTTTGAACTGTGCTCCTGGAGAAGACTCTTGAGAGTCCCTTTAACTGCAAGGAGATCCAGCCAGTCCATCCTAAAGGAGATCAGTCCTGGGTGTTCATTGGAAGGACTGACGATGAAACTGAAACTCCAATACTTTGGCCACCTGATGTGAAGAGCTGACTCATTTGAAAAGGCCCTCATACTGAGAAAGATTGAAGGCGGGAGGAGAAAGGGACGACAGAGGATTAGATGATTGTATGGCATTTCCGACTCAATGGTCATGAGTTTGGGTAAACTCCGGGAGTTGGTGATGGACAGGAAGGCCTAGTGTCCTGCAGTCCATGGGGTCGCAAAGAGTTGGACTCGACTGAGCGACTGAACTGGACTGAACTGACTGATTATGACAATCAGGATGATGGATAAAGATAACCCTCAGGCATTCCTAGAATTAAATGAAGCAAAAGAGTTATATTATCTCCACAGTTATAAAAAGAATGAAAAATTTAGCCAATAATTGATAAAAATTATTATTGATAAAGTAGAAAAAATTTCATTATTGTTTTCATCCTGTTAATGATAGAAGTTGGAATTGTTCAGTTTTCCAAGGTTTATGATGTTAAAATTGCCTGGTCATTAGCACATCAGTTCAGTTCAGTTCAGTCACTCAGTCAGTGTCTGACTCTTTGTGACCCCATGAATCGCAGCACTCCACGCCTCCCTGTCCATCACCATCTCCTGAAGTTCACTTGTTATAAAAAGAATGAAAAATTTAGCCAATAATTGATAAAAATTATTATTGATAAAGTAGAAAAAATTTCATTATTGTTTTCATCCTGTTAATGATAGAAGTTGGAATTGTTCAGTTTTCCAAGGTTTATGATGTTAAAATTGCCTGGTCATTAGCACATCAGTTCAGTTCAGTTCAGTCACTCAGTCAGTGTCTGACTCTTTGTGACCCCATGAATCGCAGCACTCCACGCCTCCCTGTCCATCACCATCTCCTGAAGTTCACTGACTCACGTCCATCGAGTCCGTGATGCCTTCCAGCCATCTCATCCTCTGTCGTCCCCTTCTCCTCCTGCCCCTAATCCCTCCCAGCATCAGAGTCTTTTCCAATGAGTCTTTTCCAAAGACTCTTCGCATGAGGTGGCCAAAGTACTAGAGTTTCAGCTTTAGCATCATTCCTTCCAAGGAAATCCCAGGGTTGATCTCCTTCAGAATGGACTGGTTGGATCTCCTTGCAGTCCAAGGGACTCTCAAGAGTCTTCTCCAACACCACAGTTCAAAGGCATCAATTCTTTGGTGCTCAGCCTTCTTCACAGTCCAACTCTCACATCCATACATGACTACTGGAAAAACCATAGCCTTGACTAGACGGATCTTAGTCGGTACATAGCTATGGTTTTTTAGAGGTAGGTTTTTTAGTTGTTATTCGATTGAAAATGATAGCATTAACATAAATGTTTACCCCTTTTATTTAAAGAATAATAGAAAGATACACTGGTAAATCACTATTTTTGTATTTTATTCATAATATTGATCTGCCCTTTGATTTAGAAATGTAGTTTACTAAAACTGCTTTATATTTAACTAGAAACACTATATTAATTCTTAATGTCAATTTATTCTATTATGAATTTCATCTTGCAAAGAGTAAGATTATTGTAAAGTAAGTGGATGGAACCAAAATCACATTGATAATAACCTACAAGAAAACTAAATTGCCCATCAACAGCAATATTCTTTGTTTTGTGAACATAGTCCTACATAGTGACATAAAGTTACACATTTCTAATGTAGGAGGGTAGGGCACTTGTCCCAGAGTGTGGCAGGCAGCCTGGTTTCAAATCCTAGTCTGTTACTTTTCAATCCCTGTAACCCTGGGAAGGTTATTTCACCTTTCTGTGCCTGTTTCCTTATTGCTAAAGTAAGTTTAATATTGGTATCTGCCTCATAGTGTTAGAAGAATTTCATGATTTAATATATGTGCCAAGCACAGAACAAGTACTGAATAAGTGTCAATTATTATCATTATAACACAGAAATGTACAGAATATAATAAACATTATGCATGTACCATGTAAATTTCCAGTTTTTTAAAATGTGTGATTGAATTGATGTAAATTGATCCTGTGCTTGGTGACATACCTGGTATATTCTATTCTTTCCTTTGGTGTGTTGTATTAATTTATAAATTCTTCAGTATATGTGTATGTACTGGATATGGATGTGAGAGCTAGGCTATAAAGAAGGCTGAGCGCTGAAGAACTGATGCTTTTGAACTGTGGCGCTGGAGAAGACTCTTGAGAGTCCCTTGGACAGCAAAGAGATCAAACCAGTCAATCCTAAAGGAAATCAACCCTGAATATTCATTGGAAAGACATGCTAAAGCTCTAAAATTTTGCCAGCTGATGCAAAGAGCCGACCTATTGGAAAAGACCCTTCTGCTGGGAAAGAGTGAAAGTAGGAGGAGAAAAAGATGACAGAGGATGAGATGGTTAGATAGCATCACCAACTCGATAGACGTGAATGTGAGAGAACTCCAGGAGATAGTGAGGGACAGAGGAGCCTGGCAGGCTTCAGTCCTGGGGTCACAAAGAGTCGGACAGGACTTACCAACTGAACAACTGGATCAGTACATAAACTATTTTCTTGTGATGAGTTATGGTTTTAAAAAAATGAAAGTGACTGTCTAGAGCCTCTGTATTCGTCCTCAGCTGCCTCCTCAAAGTTACCTGGGTGCTGTCTCAGTGGTTTTTGCTTTCTTTTTTTTTCCCTCTAGTGAACAATGAGCAGTAAAACTGGCTCTCAGGATGGGCAGTCTAAGTAGCTTGGGAGAGCAGGGTATTGCCTCCGGGTGTAGACTGGGCGGGGGACCAGGGCGGTGGGTGGAGAAGGATAGTGGGAGGAGGAGAAGCCCACAGCGTGCAGCAACCTGCGCTCCGACTCTGGGTTGGGCAGCAGGCGGGGTGGAGAGGCTCTGCTGAGATTAGGCGTGGTGGGTCCTTGAAAAGAGGCAGGTTGAGAAAAGAGAGAGGAAAAAAAGTTAAGTAGGCTAATGTCTGCATGGCCTGAGATGCAGTTCTGAGGAGGTTAGCACTCTTGAAAACTTGCTGCGAAAGGATGGATGGATGGGGGAGGGCTAAAAGGGTGAAAGAAGTTGAAAGAGATAAGGAAAGATCAGAGTCACTTGAATGAGAATCTTGACACGCCTGACTCCTTATGACTCAAGATGATGTGGTTCAGGCACTGCTCGAAAGCCAGTTAAGAGCTCATTGAACTAATTTGGCCTAGATGCAGTATATAAGGACAAAAAGCTGTTGGTGCATTCATAAAATCCCAAATTGGTTTCTGTAGCTGGTGAGGAACTTTTGTCTGATGGTTGAGTTCATAGTGAACTGAAGAAGCACTAAGGGCAATGATGTGCTTTTCAGTGTGATATGTTCAGGGACTTTCTTAAGGAGATTGTGAACCACCCAAGAAACTTGCCCAAGGTTATGGCTGTGCTAAAACTGATAAACAAAATGGTAGCGAGGCAAAACAGGACAGGCTGTGGGGGAAAGGGGAGGATAAACAGATCTGGTCCTTTTAATTGAAATTGATCTTTCATCATTCAGGGCACCCATCTGCTGATACACCACCCACCCCTCAGTTGCAAACAAACCACTCTTTGAACCCTCAAGCATTTCTGAGATTTCTTGGAGGATTTCCTCAAAGTGTTCCTGAGCTGATCTGGTGATTCCAAGTGGACCACTTCCCTTGCCCAGTCAATGCCCCCACTCCCACTGAAGAGAGTTGGATCCCATGAAACAGCAGTCTTGGTGAGAGGAAAAAAGAATGTCATCCTCTTTTATAATGGTGAACGTGTTAGTTGCTCAGTCATGTCTGCCAGGCTCCTCTGTACATGGGATTTCCACTCCAGTGGCAGGGTTCCTGCTCCAGGGGATCTTCTTGACTCAGGGATCGAACCTGGGTCTTCTGCATTGCAGGCAGATTGTTTACCTGCTGAGCCACCAGGGAAACCCTTTATTATGGAGGGACATCAAATTAATGATGCATTATAATATCTTTCAAAGGTGAAGGTTTTTCTACCATGGTTTCCTGAAGCCTCCGGAGAAGGCAATGGCACCCCACTCCAGTACTCTTGCCTGGGAAATCCCATGGACAGAGGAGCCTCGTAGGCTACAGTCCATGGGGTCTCGAAGAGTCAGACATGACTGATGTGACTTAGCAGCAGCAGCAGCAGCAGCAGCTCCCCAAGTCTCAGGCATGGGCAAGGCAGGAACCCATACTGTCCTGTTCTCAAGTGTGCTTCACTCTCCCAGGACGAGGCTTTGCTCCTGGGTCATGCCATGCTGGTCCCTTTCCAGTACTTGAGGCCTCTACCTCCTCTCCTGACCTCATACTTACTATCACTCTGTCTTTTGTAAACGACCGCATTCGATTATTTTTTAAACACGTTTCAAACGATGCTGTTGTTTAGTTGCTAAATCGACTCCAACTCTTTGTCATCCTGAGAATTGCAGTACACCAGGCTTCCCTGTCCTTCACTATCTCCTGGAGTTTGCTCAAACTCATGTCCATTGAGTCAGTGATGCTATTTAAACATCTCATCCTCTGCCACCCCCTTCTCCTTTTACCTTCAAAAGATGCTAAAAGGAAATAAATAAAAAGATTTGCTTTCATTTTAGAGCTTTTAAAGTATTTTTTTCATAGAAAGCTCTTTTAGCATTTGCTAACTCAATGAATAAATGTATAACTATACATATCTCTCCTTTTGTGGTTCTTCCTCATAGACAGCAGCTGCTGACACATAGAGGCATGAACTGAAGTGCCTGTAAAGGTCCCTTTTTCTCGCCCAGTTGTGTGTCCCTGTGTGTGTATAGGCTCATCAGAAATTTAGACATGCATGAGGGACTGATGAGCTACCTAGGAGAGGTTCTTGCCCATGGAGAGAGACAGGAGGACAAGTTTGGTCTAGGAAACAAAGCACTGACTGTCAGAGAGGCAGCAACAATCATGAATACACCATGTTGTTCATGCATCGACGTGTCTCTTGACACACTGATGCATACACGATTCTATTGGAAAAAGAGGGGCTGAATGTAAAACTGAATGATATCTTCACTAAAGCCTATTGCTGGCAACCTAAAACATGGCTCCCAGTAGGAAAGAAGACTGTGACCCCTCTTCTTTACAGAATCCACTGCAGACCGTACAGTTTGAGGATTCCAGGAGGAGACAGTGGCATATGGCAGAAAGTGATGATCGTAATGTAAAAGTGGCTTATCCCTGGAGCAAAGAACCCTTGAGGGGGCCAGTGAGGAGAGGAAGAAAATGGTAGATGTCATGTAATGTTCAGTTGAGAACTTTCAGGAGCATGCAGGAGACATCCTGGGAATTCTGGGTGTTCTAGGCATATCTGGGGTACAGGATAAATTTCACAGGGAAAGGAGGTCCTCTCATAATAGTTGGAAACAGGAACCAGCTGGACAACAGGTGTACCAAAGATCCGTGTGCAGGGGTGTTCAGGTCTTATAGTCTGTTAGATAAGTTATAAATTAATTGAATGGGTTCAGATATCTCCTGTAGGTCAATAAATGCCATACGTACATCTCCTGTAAGGAAGAACAGTGTAACAGGAAGTGCTAAAAACTGCACCAGAAACCTTCTGGGTTGTTCTGTGGTCCCGTCCTGAGGAAAATGGATCGAGACTGACGACTTGGAATCTTACCATTAGCATAATATAATACTCAATGAACTACCTACACAGGCCCCATCTGTTTGCTTACATGAAGTTGTATTTCTTTAAACCAGTGAGGGGGCAGGTTACTGGCTAGAAGAGTTTTCTTCACTTGCTATCTCAAGTCTAAATATCTGACCAAAATCTTCCTTTCTTCTCTCATCACTTCCAAAGATCCCCTGGAGAAAGGAATGGCTACCCACTCCAGTATTCTTGCCTGGAGAATTCCATGGGGAGAGGAGCCTGGCGGGCTTCAGTCCACATAATCGCAAAGAGCCAGGCGTGACTAACATGTGCTCCACTGGACTACGTAAGCTTTCTCCAGTTGCTGAGCCTTTCATTCCTCTACGACTGTGCTCATGTGGCTTCATTCTGTTGTGTTGTGTTTTCCGCAACCCTCGCCTCATTTCTCAGCCTGACAAATTCTTTATTAATCTTTAAAATACATCTCAAAAAGCTTCTCGTCTTTGCAATGTTCCCTGACATCCTAGAAAGAACTACAGTTTCAATGTAATTTTTTATTATACTATAGCCATAACTTGGGGCTTGGTTACAGTATTTTACCCACAGTAGAACTACTGTTAAAATTGTGGTGTGTCCTCTCAAACCCTGTGGCTGCTTTATTAACTAAGTTTATGGAATATTCAATATCCTCTGTTGGAATTTCATCAATCTTCACAGCATCTTCACAAGGAGTAAATCTCATCTCTCAATTGCTTTCTTTGCTCATCCATCAATTCAGTTCAGTTCAGTTGCTCAGTTGTGTCCGACTCTTTGTGACCCCATGAATCGCAGCACGCCAGGCCTCCCTGTCCATCACCAACCCTGGAGTTCACTCAGACTCATGTCCATCGAGTCATTGATGCCATCCAGCCATCTCATCCTCCTGCCCCCAATCGCAACAAATTTTTCATCAAAGTTTTATCACCAGATCACAACAATTCAATCATACTTTCAGGCAGCACTTCTCATTCTCACCACATCTACAGTTACTTCCTCCACCGAAGTCCTGAAACTCTCAAAGTCATTCATAAGAGTTGGAATTAATTTCTTCCAGTTTCTTGTTAATGTTGATATTTTGACCTCATCCCACTGGCGCTAGTGGTAAAGAACTCTAAGAGACTTGAGTTCAGTCCTTGGTCAGGAAATCCCTCGGAGACAGAAAAGGCAAAAGAAGTTGTGCTCCAGCTGCTATCTCTGAGAAGATCTCTTGTAAAATATTAACAGGGAAAGCTAACATGTCACTTTAGCCAAGTAAACAGAAATTTATAGTCAAATTCTGCTGCCAAGGCATCATACTCTATAATACATGAAAAGACCAAGAATATGAAGATAAAATGCTGTATCAACCTCCCATGCCTCTACCCACCTGCCTACCAAAAAAAAAAGAATGTTTTTTAAAACTTTGATAGATAATGATAGTAAGGTGCAATCAAGGTAAACATGATAGGTTCAAGCTGCATTTTCTTAGCTGTTATTAACTCTGAAACTTGGTCAGATTCATTTCTTTAACATGAGTTAGCAAATGAATTCAAGTAGCAAATGAATTCCTTGTATATCTTCCAGAATACTCTAGCCATTTCTCATTAGCAATAAGAAAAGCCATAGAAAAGGATAATGTGTCCTTTTGAAGCACAAATGGTACTAATGCAGAATGATGTATGAAGCTGGTAGATGATTACTCTAGATTCTATTGTATATAAAACCATAGGATTTCATAGTCTAGCAGAAAGAATCCATAAGGAGGCAAGGGAGATATTTTACTAGAGAACAAATAGTCTGCCATTAAAATCATATGGTTATCAGAAGCCATTGAATAAAGAGCTTGGGTTTATTGTTTATTCTTCTGGGACAAATTTGTCTCTAGTCTTGGAATAATATCAGAAATACAGTAGGAATTCTGAAATAAATATGGAAGAATACTTGGCAAATTTCATTGTGAATATTCTTCTACTCTCAGACTACAGACATTATTGAAGTGCTAAATTTCATTTGAATACATAACATGTAAGCGTCTAAGAATATGGAGAAAATCTGGAGGAGAATCATAAAAAATTATTCATGTTGGAAAGTAGGCTTAATGTGATCAACCATATGTATTCAGTCTAGAAAGCTAGAGCTTGAGAAAGAGTAGTTATTTTCATATCCATTCAGCAAACCCTCAGTTCCTGCCATCTGCTAGGCACTATTTTAGGCATTTGTGATAAACAGACAAAGGAGTAAAGAAACAAACAGTCCAAAAAAATCCCTGAGTTATTGGTATTTGTAGTCTAGTGGGTGAGAAGATAAGTATAAATAAAATAATAAATAAACTGTATACATAAGAAAGTGATAAGTGCGTGGAAAAGAGTAATTTCCATGCAGGGAAAGAGTAATTTAAGAGTGGGGATGTGCCACTGTTAAATAGATGATCAGGATAAATGCATTGAACACATGATTTTTGAGTCCAACTTTGAGGTAGAAAGAGAGTTGTCCATGCAGCTATCTGTAGGAGGAACATCTTAGGTGGAGGAAATACACGGGCAAATATCTTAAAGCAGAAATTCCTTACATAGATTTGAGGGGAAGGAGACAGTGCATGGGACAGATGATGTGGGGGCACCTTAAAGGCATCATGAGTAATTTAACTTTTATTCTGTTACATGAAAAAAATATTGCAGGGTTGTAAACAGTGATGATGGGATTTGACTTTCATTTTCAAAGGACTCCTTACATTGCAATGTGGAAAATAGACTTTAGAGAGAGAGAAGAGCAACAGACATTCCATCTAGGAGGTTATTCCAGAAACCCAGGTGAAGGGTCTTGTGTGCTAGTATTAGTATTGGTGCAATGGAGGTGGAGTGGAAAAGGTCAGTCTTCATGCCAATCCCAAAAAAGGTAATGCCAAAGAATGTTCAAACTACCATACGATTGCATTCATTTCACATGCTAGTAAGGGTATCCTTCAAGCTAGGCTTCAGCAGTATGTGAACCAGAACTTCCACATATAGAAGCTGGGTTTAGAAAAGGCAGAGAGATCAGAGATCAAATTGCCAACATTCATAAGATCATGGTGAAAGCAAGGGAATTCCAGAAAAACATCTACTTCTGCTTCATTGACTAAAGCCTTTGACTGTGTGGATCACAACAAACTGTGGAAAATTCTTAAAGAGCTGGGAATACCAGACTACCTTACCTGCCTCCTGAGAAAACTGTATGCAGGTCAAGAACAACAGTTAGAACCGTGCGTGGCACAATGGACTGTTCAAAGTTGGGAAAGGAGTATGTCAAGGCTGTATATTGTCACCCTGTTTGTTTTACTTATATACAAAGTACATCATGCGAAATGCCAGGCTGGATGACTCACAAGCTGGAATCAAGATTGCCAGGGAGAAATATCAACAGCCTCAGATATACAGATGATACCACTCTAATGGCAGAAAGTGAAGAGGAACTAAAGAACCTCTTGATGAGGGTGAAAGAGGAAAGTGAAAAAGCTGGCTTGAAACTCAGCATTCAAAAAATTAAGATCAAGGCATCTGGTCCCATCACTTCATGTCAAATAGAAGGGGAGAAAGTGATAACAGTGACAGACTTTGTTTTCTTGGACTCCAAGGCTTCCCAGGTGGGGCAAGTGGTAAAGAATCTGCTTGCTAATGCAGGAGACACAAAAGACATGTTTGATACTTGGGTTCGGAGGATCCCCTGGAATAGGAAATAGCACCCCCACTCCAGTATCTTGCCTGGAAAATTTCATGGATAGAGGAGTCTGGTGAGCTACAGTCATGGGGTCACAAAGAGTCAGATATGACTGAGTATGCATTACAAAATATATATATTTTAAAAACTGAAGATGGTGACTGCAACCATGAAATTAAAAAAACACCTGCTCTTTGGAAGGAAAGCTGTGACAAACCTAGACAAGTGTATTAAAAAGCAGAGACATTAGTTTGCCAACAAAGATCTGTCAAAACTACGGTTTTTCCAGTAGTCATGTATGGATGTGAGAGTTGGAAGATAAAGAAGATTGAGTGCTGAAGAACTGATGCTTTCCTGTTGTGGTATTGGAGAACACTCTTGCGAGTCCCTTGGCCTGCAAGGAGATCAAACCAGTCAGTCCTAAAGGAAATCAGCCCTGAATATTCATTGGAAGGACTGATGCTGAACCTGAAACTCCAATACTTTGGCTGCCTGATGCAAAGAGCTGACTAATTGGTCAAGACACTGATGGCTGGGAAAGATTGAAGGCACAAGCGTGTGTATGCATGTGTGGGCACATGTGTGCACACACATATGCACACATTCAAATGTAAGCTCAGAAGAAACAGATTAGAGGGCCTTTTATATTGTAATTTAGTAAGCATTTGGAAAAGGAGGATATTAATATTCGAGAATGAATACACAGAAAGTGCTTAGTAAATTGTCAGTTGTTTTTAGAATAGAGGATAATAAATGAAGAAAGAAAGAAACAAAGAGATATTTGGGCACAGAATTTATTGAGATGAAAAATTCAGTTAGCACCATTTATACAGCCTTGAATTGGGGATATTAGAGTAGACTATTTATGTGTCTCTCTTTTTAATAAAGAATTTACTATAAAAGGACATTTTATAGGTCGTCCCTTGTGTCCCAGCTGGTAAAGAGTCCGCCTGCAATGCATAAGACCTGGGTTCGATCCCTAGGTTGGAAAGTTCCCTGGAGAAGAGAAAGGCTACCCACTCCAGGATTCTGGCCTGGAGAATGGACTACAGTCCATGGGGTCACAAAGAATCGGACATGATTGAACTGAACAACTTTCACTTCATAAAAGGACATTTTATAAGGGAAGAAAGGGAATATGGTTAAGGAAAATGGAAAGACCTACTCTACTGTTTTTAAAAGGCTCCCTGAGATTCAGTTTTGAACAGGGTGTAGATTGTGACACCTGGAAATAGGCAAGCTTGTACTTACTGGATTCTGGGAAAAGTAAAATGGGAGAACCTACTTCATCTAATTGAGATCTTGGCATAGTCAAAGTTAATGAAACCTAGGTTTCTTAGCTGACTAAAGTTATAAAATGGGGGAATTTTCAGAAATAAGCTGTCAGACAAGTTCTTTTAATTTTTCCCACTGGAGGTTAGTCAGTCAGTCAGTTAGTTCAGTCGCTCAGTCTGTCTGACTCTTTGCGACCCCATGAACCACCTGCAGCACGCCAGGCCTCCCTGTCCATCACCAGCTCCCTGAATCCACCCAAACCCATGCCCATTGAGTCGGTGATGCTGCCCAACCATCTCATCCTCTGTCCTCCCCTTTTCCTCCAGCCCTCAATCTTTCCCAGCATCAGGGTCTTTTCAAATGAGTCAGCTCTTCACAGCTGGTGAATAATACCACAAGATCTGTGTTTTAGAATTTTGCCCCTCTTCCAAACTCAAGAATGATACAAATGGCATAGTAATGCAATGTTTATATATTTTAAGTCAAAAGTACCTTAAAGTGAAAGGAAGTCATTCATTTTCTGGGTCAAAAGTAAAGTCTATGACCACGTGGAAGACAGAAACATTTTCAAACTTCTGTTTTTATTTTTACATCCATACACATTATTAATTCTGTTTAGCCCTTTTCACTTACGGTGGCATTCATCTCTAATCTTGCCTCTGAAACTGTACTCTCATAAGCTGTATGGCAAAAGCCCATCCAAGTCTGCCATCACTACTGCTTTCAAAAGTGCTCGTCAACCCTCACGTGGATAGAACGATACAAATGGCATGTAATGCAATGTTTATATATTTTAAGTCAAAAGTACCTTAAAGTGAAAGGAAGTCATTCATTTTCTGGGTCAAAAGTAAAGTCTATGACCACGTGGAAGACAGAAACATTTTCAAACTTCTGTTTTTATTTTTACATCCATACACATTATTAATTCTGTTTAGCCCTTTTCACTTACGGTGGCATTCATCTCTAATCTTGCCTCTGAAACTGTACTCTCATAAGCTGTATGGCAAAAGCCCATCCAAGTCTGCCATCACTACTGCTTTCAAAAGTGCTCGTCAACCCTCACGTGGAGTGCTTTGCCAGTTACCAGTGCAGAAACCACTCCCGAGATGAGTGGATTGTCTGATTCATCATAGAAACGGTGAGTGTGTGTGTGTGTGTGTGTGTGTGTGTGCATGTGTGTGAGTGATACTTCTGAAGGTGGGTTTGAAGAGGAATCAGAGACTTTAAAACCTCACAATATGCCCTTATCATTCTGTAAAAACCTCTCCCTCTTTCTTTAGAATATCAACTCAGCTCATGGGGATTTTTCTTTTTTCTTTTCCATAAGCACACGATCTGTGTTGTTCTAAACCAAAGCAATTCCTGATAGAGAAAGCTTGGACCAGGCCTCTCTGGAGGGCTTAGATATTTTTCCCAGGTCAAACAAGACAAAAATTAATCCTGAGCTTTTATATTCAGAAGGGTAAGAAACTGTTTTGTGCCTTAATGCTGTCAGAGTTCTTTTTTTAGACCATGGCTTGAGTATATTCACCTTCTAAAAAGGAACTAACCCAAAGACATGCTCATTTATAACAGCATGAAAGATGATAACATCAAAGAAGATGTTATTTTGGAAAGGTAAAAATGAAGAACTTAAAAAACAGATTAAGAAAAGAATTTTAACTTGTTTTTTAAGAAAACTTTCATGCTGTGTAAAATTCATGTTATTTGGGATTTTAAAAACTTGGTAATAAGGATTGTAAATTTCAGAATTTGATTTCTAAAGAAAAAAACAACAGCAGTACATATTCTTCTACGTTAAAGCTACTTTGTTGGCTTAATCTACAAACAGATCTTCATTAAGAAAAATACACACACACCAAGCGAAAACTGCTTATTCAGTGACGCTGCTCACCAAAGGAATTATTCTTTGACTCTGTTTTTAGTTGGGTGTGGGAAGGTAATTTTCCCTCTTGGCTGCAAGCTTGGAGAGGGGCCAAAGTGAACACCCATGTGAACACAAAATAATTAGGAAAGATTCACTCTGAATCAGTATGTTCCCATGAACAAGCTGGGATTTTTAAATCTGCTCTGATTGAAATTGCTTAAAATATAGACTTGGGAGTGGGTAAGAAGTGATAAGAGGGAAAAAAAACTAAATTTAGTTTCTATACAATTAAATTTAACAATCCTTTAGCCAAACCACTCCCAGAATTTTGAATAGAGTTGCTTAAATTGAAGATCCCACATTATAAAATAAAGTTTACAGAATGAGAAATTGTAAACCTTAGGCTGAGGTTCTACTTCAGTTATGCAGACCTCTAAGTGCTGCTTTCCTGAGTGTAGGCTTTACCCACTTATTCACTCCGTCATCTGTCAGCTGCTTGAACGACAGTGCAAGACCTGTCTCTTATACACATCTTAAAGAAAGAATCTTATTTCAGTTTTCTGTTTATTAATAGACTATGCAAAGTCAAGTTAATAACCGCTTGAGGTATTTTCTTTAAGAAATTAAAAATAACTTATTAGAGAACATAACTTTGTTTTTCAACATTTACAGTTAAAGAATTTTATGGGATTGTTAGAGTATATAATAACATTATTGTATAAAATTTTTGTTTGAAAGATGGGACCAACAAAAATTGTTATAGATAGTTGCCTAAAATGTACATGGTACACTTGTCTTCAGTGTTATGAGTAAGAAGTCAAATTGTACCCATCAAGCTTGTTGGTAACACTTCAAATAGCTTTGGGGGGAAAAAGGCACAACCCAAGCATCATTATTTAATTCTTAAGTGCAATTACTTACAAGGGCTTCACCCACAATTCTTTAAAGTCTTAGTGTATTATTCCAACTAATAACAGTAGAGGTCAACGCTGAAAAGTTGATCTAGTAATAGTATAATTCTGAGAGCTACTTTTCTTATAATAATAATTACTTGCTCTGATTATGAAAATACGTTGTGTGCACATATATTGAAAACAAAACCTCCTAGGATTTTTCTTTTTGAGAAAAATTCTACTGGCCAAACTTATTTTCAAAATTTTGTATCTCTGTACTTTATACATCTATCACCTAGATTTTCGTGACTCAATGGAGCTGGGCTTTCCTAAGCACCAAATGTGCTATGAGGGAGTGACACCATTAAATGAGGAGCATCTAATCTGATATCAATCGGTGTGAAACCAAACAGTCATGAGAAGACGCATTTTTCAATTAGTTGTTTTAATTTGTGATTGATTTAAATGTACCAGTATGAATAAAATGCATTTATGTGTGCATATATATGTGGGTAAGCTATTTACAGTTATGTTATGTATACATTTTTATGTGTAGAAAATGAAAATACACATTGATTAGCCCTTTTGAGGCTTTTGAACAACTGTTTCTTCTTCCTGCTTTCCATTGCTTTGAGAATTTAGGTAATTCATACGAGGTATGTACACAATCACACCCATAGTATATACATCCCAATCACACAACACAGAGGTATTGTGTTGTGTGAAATAAAGAAAATACCTCAAGATTCCTCAAGGAATACAGTTTATGTTGGTCCCATCTTTCAAGCAAATATTGTATACAATAAAGTTATTACATACTCTAATATTCTTGTAAAAGTTGAAAAAAAGTTATATTCTCTAAGAAGTTATTTTTAATTTCTTACATACTTTATTAGAACATAGTTGTAGTTGGACTTCCAGAGTGACTTTATGGTGCTATATGATAATCTCCAGTGGAGAAAACATGGGGTTCTAAATTCAAAGTTTGGCAGATAAAGAAAAAGTTGGTTTAAAAAGTTCTGATTAGAAGCGACTGAGCCCTTTGGGAATCATTGTTGACTTAAGATAGAGAGACCTCAGCCCTTGTAATCAAGCAAATGACATGTCACTGAAATAATCTCAGCTTTCTCACTTGAGAAATATGGAGATAGTCACCAATCAACACCCACTTCTTTAACAGAAATATTGTGTCCATAATGATAATAACTGAGGAAGATTTTGCACTGGGAAGATCTGGTACAAATATAGAAATATTGGGTTGTCAACATTCTGCAACTTAATACATAAGAGTTTTTACCTTAATATTTAGGTATAATCTCTATAATTTTACTATCTGAATATTTTCCCTTTAATTTTCCAGAAATTATTAAATGAGTAAAGTTTACCTTTTATTGGAAACAAAATACAATCTTAAATGCCATTTTTTATTAAAATTTTCTTTTTGTCAAGCTGATCAACTTTTGTTCATTACCTCACATCTGTATACTTTTACATGCTACAATCATGTTGTGTAAACAATTTTGCATGATAATTTGTACTGAATATGGCTTTTCATTTTTAAAAATATTGCCACACTCCATTTTATCTTATCAGAATGCTTTCAATTGTTTCATTAAGTCAATATATAGGGGGGGTTGACCTTTTTTATTCTCCTTGATTTTGTTTTATTAGTGCAGGTGTGCAGTTAATAGCCTCATGGATTTCTTTTTGCTGTTTCCTTAAGATAACCTATATTTAGCTTTCTCTTCCCTCCATGCATATCATTCTTTATAAAAGTTACTAAACTTAAAGGTAGTGTTTTGTTTTATTTTTCAAGTTTACTCTCAATTAGTAGATTAGCTTCTTGAAGGGATGGACTATATGTTGCTGATATTTATATTCTAGATCCCTACCATAGATGCTCAATAACCCTCTATTGTATAAATAAATGAGCAAGTTTCTGGAAATAGAATAACTATGACATGGATTTCTTCATGATTCTTGAATACATTGTTCCCAAAAACATGGCATAATTTTAGAGCTACTAACTGTGTTTTTTTGGGCCAGTATCACCTCAGCATAGCCGTCATTATCATCAAAAATATTTTTGGGCTTCTTATAGGTGTTCATTGGAAGGACTGATGCTAAAGCTGAAACTCCAATACTTTGGCCACCTCATGCGAAGAGTTGACTCACTGGAAAAGACCCTGATGCTGGGAGGGATTGGGGGCAGGAGGAGAAGGGGATGACAGAGGATGAGATGGCTGGATGGCATCACTGACTTGATGGACGTGAGTCTGAGTGAACTTCCGGAGATGGTGATGGACAGGACGGCCTGGCGTGCTGTGATTCATGGGGTCGCAAAGAGTCAGACATGACTGAGCAACTGAACTGAACTGAACTGATAGGTGTACTATATCATCTCTAGGTTGTTATAGTTTATGCTTCTGTGATTATAAACAAGGATGAACATTTTCCAAGTACTTTTCAAGTAATAATTTAACAATATCTATTTATTCTCCTTAATACCAAAATAATATTTTGGTCAGTGATTTTTTTTATCATTTTAAAATAAAATCTTAAAACAATGAGGTGAAGATAACACTACTGAAAGTGATTTGAAATTTGCCCTAGTTTCTATACAATTAAATTTAACAATCCTTTAGCCAAACCACTCCCAGAATTTTGAATAGAGTTGCTTAAATTGAAGATCCCACATTATAAAATAAAGTTTACAGAATGAGAAATTGTAAACCTTAGGCTGAGGTTCTACTTCAGTTATGCAGACCTCTAAGTGCTGCTTTCCTGAGTGTAGGCTTTACCCACTTATTCACTCCGTCATCTGTCAGCTGCTTGAACGACAGTGCAAGACTACATGCTGCATAAAATACTTGCATGTGTACACGCTCAGTCATGTCCAGCTCTTTGGAAACTCATGGACTATCGCCCGCCAGGCTCCTCTGTCCGTGGGATATCCCAGGCAAGAATACTGGAGTGGGTTGCCATGCTTTTCTCCAGGGTATCTTCCTCATCCAGGGATCAAACCCGCATCTTTTACATCTCCTGCATTGGCTGGCCGTTTCTTTATCACTATGCTTGCATAAAATCCTTAACAACCTCTAAATTTCTGTGTCCGTTCTGTGTCCGTTTGTTAACTCACTTTTTTCTGTCTCTTGGGTTACACTTCCTTCTCCAAGGAATTTTGAATCTGTATTAATTTCCTCTACATGAGGTCCATTCCTTCTCACTTTATTCCTTCAAAGTACTATCTAATTTTCAAGACCCAGCTCATCCTATGTGTTTTCCATAAAGTTTCCAACTTCCTCAGTCAGAATTCATCTTTCCCACTTGTATCTCTGTTTTGTTTTGATAACTTTGTTTTCAGCACATTTTAAAGCACATATCCTATTCTGTCTTCTGTCATAGGCATAGGATGGTGTCATGGTTAAAATCATAGTGGCTTTGAATGCCATTTCTATGTCACTGCCACCTTGGGCAAGTTTATTCATGTCTCTGTACCTCAGTCTCCTCATCCATAGAAGGGGCCAATAATCAACCCTGCACCTATGTTGTTATAAGGAGGATTAAATGAGATAAGTGTGTGAAGCTCATACACCACAAAGACTCAAGTTATGTAAGCTATTATCTTTCTCCTAAGTTTGTGAGTTGCTGAAAATGGGGATTCTATTTTAATTATCTTTGCATCTCTGATAATTATCACAGAAAATATCAGGTCGTAATAACATAATAAAATTTTAAGTTAGAACAAGTTTTCCAGTGGGTCTATATTCTGCTGTGGAAAACACCAGTGCAGTCTGGATAAATCTGTAAAGGAACAGACAATCAGATTGATTAAAAGTAAAAGTATTAGGAAAAAACAAAATTGAAAACCTGTATATCCTTGAAACCGCAGCTTCATTTGATGTGCTTGAATTGAAGAATTGACCCCTCAACTGTTTTTCAAAGTGTTGGTTGATGGGTAAAGTTGTTTTTTGGGGTAGATTTCTTAAAATCAACTTATTTTCATTTAAAAGATGGCTGCATGTAATAGTAGAATCTGAGACACAGATACATCATTTACAAGCAGAAGTGTCAAGATCTAGGTCCAAGACTCCTCAGCCAGTGTTGAGTACCTTTCTAAATCCCCGTGGTCACCCATCAGAAAAGCTAAAGTGAAAAAATGGAAAATATTGTCAAAGATGTAGATCAATTGTAACTCTCACAGATGACAGTTGCAATGTAAATTGGTAGAAACTTTTGGGAAATTGTTTGGCAGTATCTATTAAAACAAATGAACATGTACTTACCATATGGCTTAGCAATTCCACTTGTTTGATATACACCTATCTTAAATGAATGGATATGTACACTGAAGACACATATATGAGAATGTTTATCATAGCACTGTTCATAACATCCCCAGATTAGAAGCTGCTCAAGTGTTGATCAATAGTAGAATGGATAATATATTACAACATATTCATATAATAGACTACTATACAGCAATGAGAATAACCCTTCCAATCCATAATACCCCCAAATATATGAATGAAACATACAAACGTAATATCTGAATGGAAGCCAGGTACATATGAGAACACATAGCATTATTTCATTTATTCAAAATAAATGAACAAAGCTTAAAAGCAAAAAATTGCTGTTAGAACTCAGGCTAGTAGTTACATTTAAAGTCCTTTCTGTTAGTGCTCTAGATCATGATCCAGGAGCTCGTTACATGAGATGTAATTTTATGATAAAAATTCACTGAGTCATACACCTGTGATAGGTCCACTTTTCAGAGGCACAATAGGTATACCATATTTATATTATATGTTCATTTTAAAAAGCAAGTAGGGGCTTTCCTGGTGGTCCAGTAGTTAAGACTTTGCCTTCCAGTTGCAGGGGGTTCAGGTTCAATCTCTGGTCAGGGAATTGACTCCACATGCCTTATGGCCAAAACACTAAAATATAAAATAGAAACAATATTGTAACAAAAACAATAAAGACTGAAAAAATGGTCCACATCAAAGAAAAAAACTTTTAAAAAATAAAAAGTAACTGAACCTTCTCTATGAGTCTGTGTAGAACTTCTTAAAAATGTGCTTTTATAAAGAACTTTTCGAATCCCTTTACAGCAGGCAGCAAAAAACGTTGTGAAGTCCCTTTCCTAAGTCCAGGCCTTCTTGGGTCCAAGAGGCATCCACATTTATGCTTCTCCATCTGGAAGACTAACTCTAAGGCTGCCTTCCAAGAGTTTGAAGCAAAAAAAAAAAAAAAAAAGAAAAGAAAAGAAAAGAAAAAGCCCTTTCCCTAATCTTTAGTGTTCTAACTCAGTCACAGTAGAATCTGGCGGTAAGCTCAAGTGTCTACTCACCCTGTTTAAAGTCTTGGGACCCTTCTTGTAAATGGAATTCCTCTGACACCACAACTGTTTCCAAAGAGGTAAAGAATTCTGAGATGCTTCAGGAATAATTAATATCGACTATTTTCTCCCAGTGCTGACTAGGGGTGGCTCAGAGGTTAAAGCGTCTGCCTCCAATGCTGGAGACTCGGGTTCGATACCTGGGTTGGAAAGATCCCTGGAGAAGGAAATGGTAATCCACTCCAGTATTCTTGCCTGGAGAATCCCATGGATGGAGAAGCCTAGTAGGTTACAGTCCACGGGGTCGCAAAGAGTCGGACACGACTGAGCAACTTCACCCCTCCCAGTAGTTAAAACTAAGAGCTTATGTTCCACTCTTGTGTTCTCATTTCCTTGTACTGGAGGTCCATGAGGAGAGTTAGTATTCCAATGGGAAGCTTGAAAATGGGTGGAGGCAATGGATGCCCCGCTTCTGATGTGACTAACTTGTTATGTTGCATGCTGTGTGCTCAGTCATGTTCAACTCTTTGTGACCCTGTGGACTGTAGCCGGTCAGGCTCCTCTGCCCATGGAATTTTCCAGACAACAAAACTAGAGTGGGTTGCCACTTCTTTACTCCAGCGTATCTTCCAGACCCAGGGATCAAACCCACATTTATTGCATCTCCTAGCTTGTTCTACACGTAGGTGAAGGAGGAGAGTGATATATGCTTAAGGTGACTCTGCCCTGTCTCTCCTTCCTGGGTTCACTTTTGCAAAGAACTGCTTATATTACCTTTATTTTGCTAGAAGGATCGGGAAGCAAGAAAATCTGTCTCAAATGCAAAGTACCTAAGATTTTTCCAGGTAGCTAATATATAGTAATGATACAAACTTCTTCTTGTTAACTTTAACTTCATTGTGTGCCTTTAGTTGGGCATCAGAATGAGCTTGATGCTGTCCACAGTTCACTTATTATCACATTCCATGAGATTATGAAGAGTTTAAAACATAATTAGAGTCATTTCTGCTTTCAGTGATAATTAGATTATATATTTGTTGTTCTTTTCACACATGATATAAAAATCAGCTTGCTGGCTAGAACCAGCGTTTTCACTCGACTTGACTTAGGGCAAAACTGACTTCTTGTACAATAGTCACGGATATTTCTTCTGTCTAGCTCAGATGCTTAAATCTTCTCCACTTGGCGGATGATCTAACCAGCCTTTCCTTCCACTAATGGCAAAATCTTACTGCTCCTTCCACCTTGTTTAGTCCCTCAGTCACTTCCAGCTCTTTGCAACCCCTTGGACCGCAGCACATCAGGCTCCTCTGTCCAAGGGATTTCCCAGGCAAGAATACTGAAGTGGGTTGCCATTTCCTTCTTTAGGGGAATCTTCTTGATCCAGGGATCAAACCAGTGTCTCCTGCATTTGTAGGCAGATTTTTTTTTTTACCACTGAGTCACCAGGGAAGCCTCTTCCACCATGTTATGTTCCAAATTTATTTCCTTTTTACTATAGCAGTCAACAGAATTTTTTTTTTCCTGGCTTTCTAGACCTCGTGTCTTTCTCTCCCTCTCTCTGTCATTTCCTAATATTATAATATTGATTTTTTTTCTTACTTTCCTCCAAGGCAATTGCTAATTGCATATATGAATGCTTTCACTGTTTCTTGTATTTCAGCTTTCGTTTCTCGCTAATCTCTTTCAAGTTCCTCGTACTAGAATCATGCCTATTTTTTCTTCTTTAAACCTCTGTCTTCTGTCACTCATGCTCAAGTGATCTCATTTTGTTTAAAATAGGCTTCTCATTTATTTCTTTAAATCTTTTCTTTATTAAGCCCTGTGTAGCAAAATATAGCAAAAGAATCCGCTTCCTCATCTGTATCTATAATATCTTGTTGGGTATACTCTATAGCATTAACTAAAGAGTTTAAGCCAAATATTTTAAGAATTTTTAACTTGTTAGTCCTAAGTATGTAAAAAATAAGATTCATTGGATGAGTTATGTTGGAAACTTTTTGGTTTTAAATTTATAGGGAAACTTCATAGAACTTTTCCTATTCCTATTCTCTGATGATATCTGGATAAATCACCATTCTAACTGTTGTCCATCACCACCCAGAATCTATGTTATTATTGCTTTTGTGACCTCAAGTCCCAGACCTTGTGTTTTTCTCAAATTTGCCTTGGAGGAAAGCAAGAAAAAAAAAACCCATAATCAATATTATAATGTTAGGGAATGACAGAGAGAGGGAGAAAAAGAGAAGTGGTTCAGAAAAAAAATTGTGTTATGCTCAAAGAATCATAAACTGCAGAGAAAAGGGACAGAGGTTTAAAAAAAAAGAAGGAGGAGGAGAAAAGATACAACAAATGGAAGAATAATGATATGGAGAAGAGTAAAGGAAGAAGTGAAAAGAAGGGAAAATAAAAACCAACAGAGATAAAGAGGAAAGCTTGTTTGGGGAAACTCTATAGATGGGGGGAGGGGGAATGCTGAGTTTGCTTTTACTGACTTCCAGGGATTTTTCTTTGCTAAAAACCACACGGTCACACATGGATTAGCTGGCTTACATGTTACCATCTGCAGAGACACACTATGTCTTTGTACTCATGGCACAAAAGACTTCATTCCCTTTCTAAGAAACATTTGATTGTATGACAGTCTAATTTATACTTGATGAATCCGCCTTAACATTTAGATAGGAGGTTACTGGCAAACACAATAGAATTCAGAAAAGGAGTAACCGACAGCTAGAAGTCAACCAAACAACGACTATGAATGGAGAAGCACATCTCATCTTAAATGAAAAATAACCTGAATCCAGAGGAACTCCACTGATGAATGACACAGCAAAGGATTGTGTGTGTGTGTGTGTGAGTTGCTCAGTCATGTCCAACTCTTGCAACTCCATGGACTGTGGTTCACCAGACTCCTGTGCCATGGGATTTTCCAGGCAGGAATACTGGAGTGGGTTGTCATTCCCTTCTCCAGGGGATCTTCCAGAGGAATTCCACTGATGAATGACACCGCAAAGGATTAATGGCTGCTATTCCTGAGAAAATACCAGTTCCTTTTTCGGATATTATATGAATATAGGAGAATTTAGGTATAAGTCAGTGGGGATGGATGGCAAGAACTAGATATTGTAAGATTCTTACCAAAGAACTATATGTTTCAGTTGTTCCTACAGGCTAACATTTCCCTTGAGATGACTGTGATCTCCTGTGGAGTTACAGGGATGACAGTGATTATCTGGCCATACTTGTGAACACTCTCTTCTTAGAAAAGTATAGGTCAGGAAACTTGCCTTTTAATATTAAAGATAACAGTCACAACCATCAATATAGAGAATTATAGCTTCAAAAGTATACCATCAAATAATATTTTATTGGCAGCCATGAATCTTTATGGGTTTTCTTTTAAAACTGTGAATGGAATTGAATAAGTACTTGAAAGCTCAATGTTTAAATTAGAATTTGTCTTCTGATTTACAGGGGCCATTCTTAGTTTCAAAATCATAGCCATAATATTCATCATGATTATTTTCCTCATATTTCAAGAAATGTAGAGAAAGAATTGGCATTAAACTTAATTTCCTCTGATTCAAAGTTGAAAATTGGAATATTGAAATGCATCTTTGGCACCTTGTCACTTTGCTAACATTTATTAGTAAGAAAATTAATGTAATATCTCAGGGAACAGAAATTTTCATAGATATATAAGCCCTTAAAAGTATATATTTGTATTTGGGTGATGTATATATTGAGCATTTAGTCTTATATATATATTTGTGTTTCCCTGGTCTTCCTGGCATTCACAGAGCTTCCCTGGTGGCTCAGCTGCTAAAGAATCTGCCTGCAATGCGGGAGACCTGGGTTTGATTCCTGGGTTGGGAAGACCCTCTGGAGAAGAGATAGGCTACTCACCACAGTATTCTGGCCTGGAGAATTCCATGGACTACAGTCCATGGGGTCGCAGAGTCAGACATGACTGAGCAACTTTCACTTTCTTTCATATATTTGTGCAAGATATATATGTATACACCAGAGGCCCCAAACTTCAGAATCTAATGCCTGATGATCTGAGGTGGGGCTGATGTAATAATAGTAGAAATAAAGTGTAAAATAAATGTAATGTGCTTGAATCATCCTGAAACCATCTCCACCCTACCCGCACCCACCCCAGTCCATGGAAGAATTGCCTTCCACAAAACTGGTCTCTGGTGTTAGAAAGCTTAGGGACAGCAGATACATAACATATGCTTATATATAGAAGAATAACTTAAAGTATAGACTATAGCTAGTAGTTCTTTTGCAATCCCATCAGTATGATGGTTACAGTGACATTGTTTTAATAATTACTAATGGTTTGTAATATTACCAGCCATTTTAAACAGCAAATGTAACAATGCTTCATAAATAAGAGCTTGCTGGAAAAAGTTGAAGACAGGTTTGCTTAGAATGCTGACACCTTCAGGAAATTTTACTTTATGATAATTTGTGTACATGATATTGAGGAACATATTCTTGTTTAAGAAGCATTAAACATTCTCTGTGTTTAAATTATAATTTTCCTTTACCTGATAACAAAATGTTGAATAGTACTGCTTATATAAAAAAAATTCTATTTTGGAAATCATTTGAAATGGGCTATGTTACTCTATTAAGAAAAAGGAATCATTTTTACTAATAAAAATATAATGTGAATTTTACATACTTTAAAATATTATCCTTGACTTAGCAAAATACATACATTAGTCAAATGACTACATAATAATTGATAAATGACTACATAATATTCCTGTTTTAAAGGGATTAAATGATAAAGCAGTTTACTTACAATTTCTTATGGCTTTAATCATGTAGCTACTAATATAGTTATGCTTCATTAACTCTGTAAGATGTGCTGAAGAAAATTATGCTGTTATTTCAAAAGTCATCTTTCATGCAATATTGGGTTGAAATATTATTATTTTGAAATATGTTCATGTCATAGCTCACTACAATGTAAATCTACCTAAATCTAAGGATCTATAGAATTTTGTAATTGACAATAAACTGCTCAGTTCAGTTCAGTTCAGTTGCTCAGTCGTGTCGACTCTTTGCGACCCCATGAATCGCAGCACGCCAGGCCTCCCTATCCATCACCAACTCCTGGAGTTCACTCAGACTCACGTCCATCGAGTCGGTGATACCATCTAGCCATCTCATCCTCTGTCATCCCCTTCTCCTCCTGCCCCCTATCCCTCCCAGCATCAGAGTCTTTTCCAGTGAGTCAACTCTTCGCATGAGGTGGCCAAAGTATTGGAGTTTCAGCTTTAGCATCATTCCTTCCAAAGATATCCCAAGGCTGATCTCCTTCAGAATGGACTGGTTGGATCTCCTTGCAGTCCAAGGGACTCTCAAGAGTCTTCTCCAACACCACAGTTAAAAAGCATCAGTTCTTTGGTGCTCAGCCTTCTTCACAGTGTAAGATGTAATAATAATTTTTATATGGTGACTATGGTGACTTTGTAGCCCTTGACTGACTTTCTTAGTATTTATAAGCTTTTTTTTTCCTTCTGATGCCTTATGACTTTTACACAGTCATGCCATCTGTGAAGAAAAACCATTATTACTTCTCTTTTTCCAAACTTCAGGCTTTGTATTTATCTCAAAAATTGAGATAAATATTGGTCAAAAGAAACCAGGCACCCAACAGTATAGATTTTATAATTTTACTCATATTGAGCTCATGCAAAGAATATGCAAAATTAATTTTTGATGTTAGAAATCAGAGAAATCCTGGCGATTGGAAAGTGGTATGGAGAAATTTTCTAGAATGACAGACATGTTCTTCTATACCTTGATCTGGATGTTGGTTAA
Source organism: Madoqua kirkii (assembly GCA_006408675.1). Taxonomy (NCBI): domain Eukaryota; kingdom Metazoa; phylum Chordata; class Mammalia; order Artiodactyla; family Bovidae; genus Madoqua; species Madoqua kirkii. Next base: position 26,360 of record SJYC01040753.1, read on the forward strand.
CTGGGTACATATTTCAAAATTCATTGAACTGCACGATAAAGATTTATGCCTTCTCCTCTTTATAAACTACAGGGAAAACAATATCACATTTTGGTTGTATATTTATTTTTGGTGGGGGAAGATATTGGAATAGTAAAGATTAAGGTCAAGCCCTCCACATGGTTTATTTTGACTCAAGACTCTATCCTTGACTGACTGGGAACAGCAACCCAAAATCTAAACTATGAAACACCTTGTTGGCTGCTATAGTTGAAGATTTATTTTAAATATTTAGATAATTAAAAATCCAGGGGAACATGTGTGCACCCGTGGCAGGTTCATGTTGATGTAGGGCAAAACCAATACAATATTGTAAAGTAATTAGCCTCCAATTAAAGTAAATAAATTTATATTTTTAAAAAAATCCAGTAACTATAGAAGGAGAAATTATCATCTCTACTGGAGTAATAGGGGATGAACCATTTTGACTTGAAATCTTGCCCAATATCAAGGTCCTGATGAAAATAAAAGACTTAATTATAATACTTTAAAAATTTAGGAGTCATTATACACAAATATAAATTGATATATTTGATTATTTTTTGTAATTTGCATTAACGGAGATTACTTTAAAATCATATGGTAAGCAGGCAGTTGCTACATCCATTTGCAAGTAATATAAATAGGTTGGAGACAGAATATAATTATGTGTGTTTATAAGTGTAAAATATCTAAATGCAGTCGAGTAAAATATATACTCAGCACAACTCAATGTGCATTCTTTCTCCTGGAATAAGTAAAGTGTGTGAAATAAGTAAAACAAGTGTGAGTTACTTTAGTTGAACATTAAGCTGAGTGTAAGGCACCAGCCTCTGATAAGAAAAGAATGTGGATCTGTTTTTCAGAGTGAGAACTGTTAAGGAGGTGCAGTTAGCTTTGTCAATAGCAACTGTAAATAGCAAATGAAACAGAAAAACAGTGATGAGTTCTAGAACATTTGTTTCAATCTTCTATTTGCCTAAATTTCCAAAGGTATTAGTTTAAGAATAATGAAATGGAAAAATACATTCCATCTTTTAAAATGTGAAATAAAAGTTTTTAAACATTCTTGTAAAAATATCTGATACATAGATATAAATTTGAGTTAAGAGAAAATCATATTCTTCTTAAACCAATAGACACGCGATGTCAAAAGGGTGCCTAACTTCCCTTCTTCCTAGCTTTGGACCTGTACAGCCACCCTTTCTGCTGCTCATATGGAATTGTTGCAAAGACTTGAGACTTGAGGAGTCTTTAAAATCCTGGGACATTTGAGATGCCTTGGAAATTCCTCTTGTCCCTTATCTTGGAATTATCTCTTAAGAGTTATGGGTCACTTTGGGCTTTATTATTCCTCAGCCTCTGTGGAATCCTTTTAACAGGGAGCTGGGGGTGGAGGATGGAAGTCTAGTTGAGCAAAAATCTTTTGAAACCTTGATTTGGGAAGAAGATATGTTCAAGTTGTGCTTTGTCAAGAATTTGGAACTTCTGGGTTTAGAAAATAAGCTTAAAACGTGCCTAAGTGTCAAGGTAGAGAATATTTGGAGACTCATTTTGTTTCAAAAACTACCCTCAAATTAATGTGGGTGCAGTTCAGGAGAGTCAATAAACCTGTCTAGGCTATGAATAAACAGACCAGGGCAAGGATTTAAATCTAAGTAGTCCCTACTCATTAAAAAAAAAAAAGCATCAATATTCTTTAACGTGTCTAATAAAATGACAACTTGTTTTGTGAGAAAAATTAGCAATCTCATACCCATTCCTTATGACCTGCCTACCAGGGGCAACCCACTTGCAAGTCTGCTTCTTCTAGGGTTTCTTTCAAATTTTAAATGTACTCTTTAAGTTTAAAAATTGAGGTACAATCCATTTATTCCTTTCATGGAATATGACATGATCATTTAGCTCTTTTTAAAACCAATAAATGGAAAAACAAAACAAAACAACAACCTGGTTTTGATACAGGCGTTCCTCTCTCAACGCATGGTCCCAATGCAGCTATGCCATCACTTGGGCTAAGCGGAAAATTCAGTGCTTCCATTATTCTGTCTGTATTGTTCACAGTGAATTACACAGCATATATGATCACATTTCCTTTTTGTGTGTGCAGTTTTCCATTTTCCTTGGAGTTTGTTAGCAGACATTTCACTGCTTAGATTTCTATGTGCTTTTCATTACATAATTCCTAGTACTTTCACAGAGCTCTGAAAACTTAGATAATCATTCACCTAGGTGAATGAAAACAACTTTGTTTATTTGTTCAGTTGTTTTTTTTTTCTTTTTTAAGCTTCCCTTCTAGGGTATACTCTCTCAGCTCCAGTTTGACCTGCTGTTTTTATCATATCAGCTTTAGGGCTCCACTTCTCTGTTAGTCTCAGCATTTTCTATTCCTTGTCTTTTGCTGGATCTCTTGTTCCCAGGTCTCATCTCTCGTTCCAGGTCTCATCTTTTTGCTTTTTAATTTATTCCTTGAAGAGAGCAGCTTCTGAGAAAAGGCACATTAGAAATCATCATTTTGAGACTTGACCTTATGAAAATGCCTTTATTTCACTCTTACACTTAATTGATTGTATGACTAGATATAGAATTCTAGGTAAGATATTAATTTCCTTCGAATTTGAAATATATTGCTCCATTATCTTCTGCTTCCAAGACTGTTGTTCAGATTTTTATTTAGTGGGATTTTGGCAAAGAGAATACATATTTGTGTTCAGTCAGTGATATTTAATCCTCTTTATTACACCACACTGATTTCTTATTCTCTCAAATATTTTCGATCTGTTCATGCATCTTATGAAAATGCCTTTATTTCACTCTTACACTTAATTGATTGTATGACTAGATATAGAATTCTAGGTAAGATATTAATTTCCTTCGAATTTGAAATATATTGCTCCATTATCTTCTGGCTTCCAAGACTGTTGTTCAGATTTTTATTTAGTGGGATTTTGGCAAAGAGAATACATATTTGTGTTCAGTCAGTGATATTTAATCCTCTTTATTACACCACACTGATTTCTTATTCTCTCAAATATTTTCGATCGGTTCATGCATGCCTGATTTATTTTTTTTTAAAGGGCAAGAGGTAAAGCATTGATTTGTACTTTCAGTATGTTATTATAATGTGACTAATAATTTGTAAAAAATGAAAACAAGTTTTGATAGAGCAATGTTACAATACAGTTGACAAAGAAAGTAAAGAGATCAGGAGAGTTCCAGAAAATATCAGAAGAACTTTGGCATTATTGAAAATTTTATAACCTTTCTGATTGAGTAGCTATTCTTTTTTTAATGGCTCTTAAATTTAAGATGGAAGCCTAAAAATTGTTTGGCCAGTTCTATAGTTTTATTTGTATGTTACTGGAACTTTCTAAAACTCAGATTCTTTAAAGATTAATGATAGACACATGTTACAGAAAGAGTTCCATTGTAAAATCCTTAGTTATGCTTCACCTATGAAACATCATTTTTAGTAATATATCTCTGACATTGAAATCATATCCTTTATGTTTATCCTTGAGCCTTGTAACTGTTCATGAATTCAATTAGCTTAAATCCACAAGCATCAGATTGAATGTAAAGAGGTATAGCTTCTGATAGTTCTACCAATTTCTATTTCTATCTCAAACATGTAAAGTTTGAAATGTAAGCTTCTTTTTTAATTGTTAAATTTTACTTTACAATACTGTATTGGTTTTGCCATACATCAACATGAATCCACCACGGGTGTACATGAGTTTTCAATCCTGAACCCCCCTCCCACCTCCCTCCCCATATCATCTCTCTGGGTCATCCCAGTGTACCAGCCCCAAGAATCCTGTATCCTGCATCGAACCTAGACTAGCAATTCGTTTCTTACATGATTTTATACATGTTTCAATGCCATTCTCCCAAATCATTCCACCCTCGCCCTCTCCCACAGAGTCCAAAAGTCTGTTCTATACGTCTGTGTCACTTTTGCTGTCTCACGTACGGGTTACGTGCTTCTTATCTCTCACATTAGCGCTTTTCTTTTTATAACTTCCACTTAATTCTGCACAATGATGAAAGAGGATGACATTGGATCAAGAATCAGGAGATCCAACACAGGAGAGAAGAAAATGCTCAGGATGCTGGTGAAAGAAAGACCAAGTATGATAACTGGATATCCAGCCTGAAGAGCAAACTATTCAGGTCAGAGGAGGATAGAGAACTCTGGTGGGTTTGTCTCCAAGGATTTATATAGACTAGTGATATACTTGAATGATTTGCATTTCTCCCAGAAATTTCAGTACATACAAATCTCAGTAAACAAAGCAGAGAAAAGCATGAGATATCAAGCTGTACAAATGTTTAGCTCAGTATACAGAACATGTATTAGTGTTGACTGTACATGGTAGATCTAATGGCAATGTGGTTTAAATTTGAATATAGCAAAGTTGGACATTGTTCATATGACCTTAAAAATGCAGTCAAGCTTCAGAAGAAATAGTTCATGGTCCTCCTTTGCTTGGATCTTATGTTTTGTGTTCTCTCTGGCCAACATCACTTTGCCAACAAAGGTCCATATTGTCAAAGCTATGGTTTTTTCCAGTAGTCATGTACAGATGAACTGGACCATAAAGAAGGCTGAACACTAAAGAATTGATACTTTCAAACGGTGGTGCTAGAGAAGACTCTTGGGCAGCGAGAAGATCAAACCAGTCAATCCTAAGGGAAATCGACCCTGAATATTCACTGGAAGGACTGATGCTGAAGCTAAAGCTCCAATATTTTGGCTACCTGATGTGAAAAACCAACTCATTGGAAAAGACCCTGATTCTGGGAAAAACTGAGGACAGGAAGGAAAGGGGGCAACAAAGGATGAGATGGTTGGATGGCATCAGCAATTCAGTGGACATGAGTTTGAGCAAACTCCAGGAGGTCGTAAGGACAGGAAAGCCTAGTGTGCTATAGTTTGTGGGGTCACAAAGAGTCGAAAATGACCCAGTGACTGAACGACAGCAACAACTGCCCGCATACTTTTCAACAGGAAAATTGATTGATTCACTGTTTTAATCATGGAGGTCCTTGCTTAAACATCGCTTCTGTGATCAATCTACTGAAAACAACACCTACAATCACCTCCACTGCTTCACTTTCTACATAGGACATTTCAATTCCTAAAATTACACTATTTAAAAAACTTTTTATTTTCTGTCTGCTTCTCTGCTGTGTCCCAACACTTAGAACATGGGCTGGCATATGATTGATGCTCAAGAAAGGCTGTAGAATGAGGAAGCCCAGTGGATGGTGAGCTCCTGGAAGCAGAGAATGCCTTGTTCACCACTGTATCTTCAACTCTTCACCAAGTGTTTATAGCTCTAGGCATTCCAGGAATCTGTGGCAAATGAATGAATGAATGAATGAAATCAAGAGTGAGCCATTCTCTCGAAGTGTGTAATAGAAGTATCATGTTGTAACCTTTGGAGTGTTTGCATGATTAGAGAGAAGTCCTCTGTGCAGTAGAATTCAGGATGCCTGATGGAATACATTCTGTGCTCGTCTGTGGGGGATCTGAGAAGCAAGCTCTGACGATGTGTGTGTGCTATGTTCCCTCACCCCCAAGACAGTGAGTAGATTCAAATGAGCGTGATTACTAACATGGTTAAAAGGGGATAAGTACATCCCAGGGTCAATGTCAGCTTGCAGCCCCTTTGGAGGTACTCTGCTTCTTCCCTCTCTTCTCTGTGTTAGATATTCATGGTTTATACAAAGTTGGCAAAAAAAAAAAAAGGAAATAATTTTATACATTATCTATGAATAATGTAACCAGAATCCTACCGATTTTTTGAAGTAATATGAAAAGGGATGAATACTTTAAGAAGTGGACCATCCCCTGAAAGTATAAACAAGTACAGACAAGCTGTGGGGATACAAACAGTGGTGAACGAGGGACCAAGGGTGGTGGTGGAGGGACGGGCCAGTGTTGGCACTCTGACTTCCCTGTCGATAAACGTCACATAATAAGTTAGTTTTATATTTCTATTAGCTAAATAATTTTCATTGGCCTTCTTGATATTTATGTAACTTTTTTTCAGGAATCATGAAAAGAGGGAAAAAGAGCCCAAATTCATTGAGATTTAAGAAAACATGGACTGAAAGAGCACTCCGCTAAGTGTTTTGATGTTTTTAAGAGCCAAGGATATGTTCCGCCTTTGATCCGGGGGCTCCAGTTTGAATCAGCAATGCTAGCAAAACAAGGAATGTAGTTGCCTGATGGGCTGCAGGCAAGATCCTGCCCGTCGTCTCTGGGAACCTTAGCTATGTGGTCTGACTCTCTGATTCAAATAAACTGGATGAGTGAGAAAGAGCTCAGAAATCAAAAAGATTCCCAACCTGGATATACTAAACTGTTTTACATATATATACACACACATACATGTACATATGTGTGTATATATACACGAAGAGAAAGAAAAGCAAAGATAATTTAAATATTCTAAAGTAATCTAATTTAGATGCAGCTCTCCTCATTTACATCAAAATGTTTATCACTCTGGATTACCGATTGTTGTTTAGTTGCTCGGGCGTGTCCGACCCTTTGAGACCCCATGGACTGAAGCATGCCTGGCTTCCCTGTCCTTCACCCTCTCCCAGAGCTTGCTCAAACTCATGTCCATCACCAGCCATGAGTTGCTGATGCCATCCAACCATCTTGCCCTCTGTTGTCCCCTTCTCTTCCTGTCTTTAATCTTTCCCAGCATCAGGGTCTTTTCTAATAAATTGCCTCTTCGCATCAACTTCAGCATCAGTCCTTTCAATGAATATTCAGGGTTGATTTCTTTTGGGAAATCTGGCTACTCACTCCAGTATTCTTGCCTGGGGAATTCCATGGACAGAGGAGCCTTGCAGGCTCTAGTCCATGGGGTCCCAATGAGTTGAACAAGACTGAGTGATTCTTTTCTTTTTTCCACTAGTAAATCCCTAGGCTCTATTTTCATTACAGCAATTGAAATAACCTCTCTCTCTCTCTCTCTCTCTCTCTATATATATATATATATATATGTGTGTGTGTGTGTGTGTGTGTGTGTGTGTAACCAGATCACACTATTTCAAATCTAATAACAGCATAGAGAAGAAACATATCCATCTGTAAATCCTTACATGGCCCAGCCTCTGCTACCAGTCTGACTTCATTTCATGCCCCTTTCCCTGTCATCCACTGCTCTCCAGCTCATCTCACTGTCAACACAGCCGGACTGGCCAGCTTTCTCTAGTCATTAAGGTCTCAGTCCAGACACTATTTCCACAAGGAGGCCTTCTCTGGTCATTCAATCAAGAGACACCAGTCACAATCATAGCACCATATCTGGTTCTCTGCAGAGTACTTATTTCCATTTGCTATTATTATCTGCAGGTGTGGCAGACAGACTTCAGGGTACCCCCGTCATCTTCATTTGGTATTTACACTTTTGTATAGTCTCCTCCAGGGCTTCCCTGGAGGCTCAGTGGTAAAGAATTCACCTGCCAATGCAGGAAACCCAGGTTCCATCCCTGGGGTTGGGAAGGTCCCCTGGATGAGGAAATAGCAACCCAGTCAGTATTTTTGCCTGGGAAATCTCATGAACAGAGAAGCCTGGTGGGCTACAGTCCATGGGGTCAAAAAGGGTCAGACAGGACTTAGGGACTAAACAACATAAATAATCTCCTCCCTTTGAGTATGGGCAGGACCTTTGACTTGCTTCTAGCCAACGGAATGTGGCAAAAGTGATGGGATGTCACCTTTTATTGCAAAGGTGATGGAGTGTCATCCTGGGATTAGGATACATTATAAAGGATTCCATTTCCTTAGAAGACTTGCTTTAGAGACTATATCTTTGCTGGCTTTGAAGAAGAAGCTGTTGTGTTTTGAGAAAGCCATGTGGCAAGGAACTGCAGAAGCTGCTAGCAGCTAATAAACCCCAGAGTTCTATACCTGCAAGAAATAAATGCTGCCAACAACCACTTGAGCTTGTAAAAACCCTGAGCTGGACCTGGTCAGGACCTTGATTGCAGCTGTGTGAGACTCTAATCAGAGAACCCAGTTAAGCTGTGCTTGTACTTTTGAACCAGAGAAATTATGAGATATTAAATGTGTGTTGTTTGAGCTGCTAAGTGAGTGGTGATTTGCTATACATCAAGAGAATGTGAAGACGCCAGTTTGTGTCTCTCTCCAGTGGGATATTAACTTCAGCATTCAGAAAAGTACCTCTCACATAGTGTTTAAAAATATTTGTTGCAGATGGACTTCCCTGGTGGTCCAGTAGTTAAGAATCTGCCTGGCCTGCAGGGGACGTAGGTTTGATCCTCGGTCTAGGAAGATTCCACATGTTGCTAGGCAACTAAGCCTTTGTGCCACAACTACTGAGCCCTTAGGCTGGAGCCCTCAAGCCACAACTGCTGAACAGATATGCAGCAACTCTGAGCTCCACAGCAAGGGAAGCTATGCAATGGGAAGCCCATGCCCCACAACCAGAGAGTAGCCCACACTTGCTGCAACTAGAGAAAAACCTTTGTGCAGCAAAAAAGACCCAGCGAAGACAAAAATTAAAATAAAATAAGTAATAAGTAATTTAAAAACTATAAAAATAATTGTTGAAGGAATGAATGAAAATAATTGGATTATGAAACATTTTAAATGGCAGAGAAATCCCCATGGTAATTTAATATATGCATATTGAAAAAATGGACCAAAGTAGTGGGGAGGCAGTCAGTATCACAGTGGTCAAAGTATGGGCCTTGAAGTTGAACAAACCTGGATTTCAGCACTAGGTCTGGTTAGACTGACTCCAAGCAAGTCATCTTACTTCTGATCTTTTGCCTTCTCTTCTCTTAAATGGTGATAACAGTACCTACATCATATATGAAGTAGATTATTACATGGATTAAATAAAATACAGTATTTAAGGCCTCAAATGTGACATATCATAGACACAGAAGAAACTTGTTCTCAAATAATTTTTAAATTATTTCTCAAAGCCAAACAGAAATTCTAGATATCGTTTGCCCATGAAACCATCAATGCATTACTTTGATAAGGATTTTGGAGTTGAAGAGAAGGAAGTCATATTTGCTATAAAGAGGAAAGACAAGGGACTACTTCTGGAGTACAAAACTATAATTCAGAAGAGCATAAACAGAAACCAAAACACAGTAAAGATTAGATTAAGATTTTAAACAACACAAGGACTTAAAATTATCATAAAAATACTTAACATTTAATGAGAGTGTGTAATATGAGAGTCACTCCACTCAGTGCTTTAAGTGCGTAATTTAATGTTAGCAGCTTAGCAACTGAACAACAATAATGTTAGCAATAACACTGGGTTAGAATGCTCACTTCACAA
>SJYC01040756.1:0-17936 GCA_006408675.1 Madoqua kirkii
GCATTTCAAATGAATAAGTGGAATGTCTTTTTAAATAAAGATTTATTTATATATTTTAAAATATTTAAGAACATTTAAAAATAATGTTAATAGTATAATATTATTAAATGAAATGTTCAAAAGAAAAATGTATTCACTACTCAATATTCTTCCTCTCCTTGATATGGCTAATTTGGTTTATACACAAATATACCTAGAAAATTAGTGATATTCCTTCAATGTATTCATATTGGAAAACTACCCAATTATTATACATTGTTGGCAATATCATCAGTGTTTTAGGACTCCTCTGCAATTAATTTTAAAGCTTGTGCCAAAATTTCTGTTGTTGAATTTCTGTACTTTGCGGTGGATTGATTTTTAACAATGACCAAAAATCATTCAGAAAAAAGTTTCTGAATTAGTTCTTTAAGTTGAGTGATGCATTTTTAGATGTAAGGAAATATTTTAGAATAAAAATTATAGTCTCTCTTGTGACATAAATTGAGTCTACAAATAGTTTTAAAAGAAGTGCTTTAAAAAATGCTCTATGCCAGGCCTTCCCTGGTAGTCCAGTGGTTAGGGCTCCATGCTTCCTCTGTGTGTGTGGTGGAGGGCAGGGGGGCAGGGGGGACATGGGTTCCATCCCTGGTGGAAGAACTAGGCTCTCATGCCTAGGCCTGCACCACATGGCAAAAAAAAAAAAAAAAAAAAAAAATCCATAATGTTCTATGCAATTGTTCCAGCTTTCTGAAGTGATTTTTATGCAGACATTCATTTAGTGTGTGTGTATGCTTGGTCCTTCAGTCGTGTCTGACTCTGTGATCCCATGGACTGTAACCCGCCAGCCTCCTCTGTCCTTGGGATTTCCCAGGCAAGAACACTGGAGTGGTTTGCCATTACTCCCTCCAGGGGATCTTCCCAACCAGGGACTCCAATCTGAGTCTCCTGGTCTCCTGTATTGGCAGGCAGATTACTTACCACTGAGCCACCTGGGAAGCTCTATATCACCGTGATAACATCTGAGAGAAAGTGGGAATGAGATCATGAACAAAAGACACACTGTATTCATTCTTATTATTCCTATCAGCATTAACTACAGTGCTTCTCTCTCAGATGACCTGTTTTGAAAGAGATAAAGCCGTTAGGACCATTTGTAGGAACTTACATGTTGTTGGGGCTTCCCTGGTGGCTCAGAGGTTAAAGCGTCTGCCTGGAATGTGGGAGACCTGGGTTCAGTCCCTGAGTCAGGAAGATCCCCTGGAGAAGGAAATGGCAACCCACTCCAGTACTCTTGCCTGGAGAATCCCATGGAGGGAGGAGCCTGGTAGGCTACAGTCCATGGGATCACAAAGAGTTGGACACCACTGAACGACTTCACTTTCACGTGCTGTTGGAGGTTTCAGTCAGCATTTTTAAGGAAGGCTGCTCATTTGTAACGCCTAGGTCATATTTCAAGGGAATATATCAAAGAATATATCAAAGTGTTAGAATATATCAAAGTGTTAACCAGATTACCATGTTGATTTTCATATTTCTTTAGCAAGGATGAGTATCAAATATCTCTGTTTGAAAAGTGGAAAAACATAACAATAGTTGACACCTATACACTCCCACTTACCTCCTGCTATTATGAGAGTAAATGAGTTTTAAATGAGTAAAACAGAAGTAGAAATAAACCTGTAAGTGTGTAATCACTACTCTTACACAATAGCTACACATGCTTGTGGAATTTGATGTGTTTCTCAGCGTAGGAGGTCCGAGGGCACTGTTTCCTGTACCTGTCTTTATGGGTTAGAAAACAGAGAGGAAGATGTTTAAAATGTTTGGCTTCTCAGAACGCATCAAGAGGAGACTATCTTTCTCTAGTACTGAGGTCACTTCTCACCTGAACGTTTGGCTTGTCTCCACACCCGTGAAATCTCATTTTCTCTGCTGGCACTGCCAATTTAAGTTTATTTTATATGTGATATAGACAGATATATGCCAGGTGCTGGACTGAGTCCATTAAGACTTCACAGAGGAAGAGAGGTTGTTTTAAATACTTAAATGGTAGTTGGCAGCTCTGATTCTTGACCCTAGCTTGGTAAAAAGCCTGGGCTCCATATTTATAATGCAGACATGCAGACTGAATAAAGGTTAAGTATATCGTGTGTTTTTTTATACTAACTCAACCATAATTATCTGTCATACCTAACCCTAGACTAGACATAAGATCTTAGAAATCTGTGATTCTCAGAGGATGATAAGCAATTGGAACAATTTTCTCTTCTTTAGATAAATTCCATATCAAGTATACCCTGAAGCCAACTCTAAAAGAAGAAAAAGAAATAAAAAACAATACAGTCAGTCCCCAGGATGATGTCTGCAAAACGTCAGCCTGGAATCCCCAACACAATGCCACAATGTCAGAAATACACAGTGGTAACACTATTACATCAACTCTCTGAGAATAAGTAATCAAGGAGATCAATGCTAGCTCTTTCTGCAAACATATCCTTTCTGTGAGCAGTGATTCAAGAAGAACACGAAGAAAGAAAAGTACATATCTTGAAAAATGCAGACATTTGTACCATTCTTCTGAAAATATTTCCCTAGAATTGTCCAGAAGTTGCAATGTTGCAATAAAAATGAAACCAGAAAAAGTATATATGTATAACTGAGTCACTTTGCTGTACAGTAGTAATTAACACAACAATATAATTCAACTATACTTCAATAAAAATTTTTTAATGAAAAAAAAATTGCCTGAGCTCCATACAACTTAACTAGTTTTTGGTACGCGAACAAGTTTCTTAGACTTTTTTTTTTTTTTTCCTGTCACGAGCAAGAGAAAAACCAAGACATGTTCCTCAGTTGATTCATCTTCTGTTCAGTTCAGTCACTCAGTCATGTCCGACTCTTTGCAACCCCATGAATCACAGCACGCCGGGCCACCCTGTCCATCACCATCTCCCAGAGTTCACTCAGACTCACACCCATCGAGTCAGTGGTGCCATCCAGCCATCTCATCCTCGGTTGTCCCCTTCTCCTCCTGCCCCCAACCCCTCCCAGCATCAGAGTCTTTTCCAGTGAGTCAACTCTTGGCATGAGGTGGCCAAAGTACTGGAGTTTCAGCTTTAGCATCATTCCTTCCAAAGAAATCCCAGGGCTTATCTCCTTCAGAATGGACAGGTTGGATCTCCTTGCAGTCCAAGAAACTCAAGAGTCTTCTCCAACACCACAGTTCAAAAGCATCAATTCTCCAGCGCTCAGCCTTCTTCACAGTCCAATTCTCACATCTATACATGACCACAGGAAAAAGCACAGCCTTGACTAGACGGGCCTTAGTCGGCAAAGTAATGTCTCTGCTTTTGAATATACTATCTAGGTTGGTCATAACTTTTCTTCCAAGGAGTAAGCGCCTTTTAATTTCATGGCTGCAATCATTCATCTTAAAGATGGATAAATCAATGATTTATTTAGAAGAGCTATCTCTCTCCCAAGACAGGGATGTATTGTCAGTGCTGTGATAGCACTTCTTTATATTCCATATTCTATGTATTTTCCGAGGGAGTTAATTTCATGGACTATTTACAAGTGGCTGAATTCTCATCCTCATTGCTCCTTAAGGCATACAATACAAACAGTAGTCCATAAAGTTGTATTTAAAATCTTAATGAACTGCCAATTATATATATATATAATTATGATGGCAAAGATTCATAACTTCTATAGTTCATAGTCTACAATCTTGTTTCTTTCACAAAATCCTTGAGTTCGTTATTCTTTCCAGGGCTATCAGGCAAGGCTCATCCCTGTGAGCTGTCTTCCAGCTTTCTGAATGTGTTTGTTAAGTATTGGAGAAATCTCAGCTAACCTCCCAGGCTAACAAGCATCTCTCTGCCTATAATTCTTGCTGCTTTTGCCTCTGCAAAGGTGGTCAAGATCTCTTTACTTCCTGCTTTCTAATCAGATTGTAGCAGTTGGTTGATTAATCTGGTGTTTCTCTGAGGCACAGCTGTCAGCAAAATTTACCCAATCTGAGCCATCTTTTCTCTGAGGGTAGCCCTTTTATCTCCTCCTTGTCTTCTTTGGTTCTTTCTTTTTAATGTGGACCATTTGTTAAGTCTTTGTTGAATTTGATACAATATTGCTTCTGTTGCTTACGCTTCTGTTTTTTTTGGCTGCAAACCAGGTAGGATCTTAGCTCCTTGACCAGGGATCAAACCCTCACTTCCTGTTGTTTAAGTTTTAACTGTGAAGGTCGCTCAGTTGTGGCTGACTCTTTGTGACCCCATGAACTATACAGTCCATGGAATTCTCCAGGCCAGAATACTGGTGTGGGTAGCCTATCCCTTCTCCAGGGGCTCTTCCCAACCCAGGGATTGAACCCAGGTCTGCCACATTGCTCGTGGATTCTTTCCCAGCTGAGCCACAAGGGAAGTCCAAGAATACAGGAGTGGGTAGCCTATCCCTTCTACAGTGGATCATCCCAACCCAGGAATTGAACCAGGGTCTCCTGCATCGCAGGTGGATTCTTTACCAACTGAACTAAAGTTATAACCACTGAACTGCCAGGGAAGTCCCTGTTTTCTCTTTCCTAACTAGAGCAATCTCTAACAGATCTTCAGACATTCGGTATAAAATAAAATAATGTTTAAGTTTTGAAGTGTTTTCTGATAACTTTTTAGGAACTTTTACCAATAATCATAAAAGACTGAAGCCAGTTTTTTTGTTTGCTTTTTACTCTCTTAACATAGGTGTCTTTTTGAAAGTTTGATTTACACGAGTTCCTATTTTGGCCTTCCTTCAATCCCTTACCAATCAACCTATAGTTCACTTCATTCTAAACATGTCTTTTTTGTGTTTAAAGTTTCATGCTTCTTAAAACAACTCAGGGATATATAAAATGCTGTGCTTGATCAGGTAGAATGGATTAAAGAAGGGAGTGCTCCAGATGTTGGCAATGAAGACTGTCATTGTTTGGCAAAGTACAATTTGAGATTCAGCAGTTTCCTTTCCAGTTTAAGAAGCCACATCCCAAAAGACAAGTCAAATCATGAGTGCAAAAGAGATGAGAAACTATTATGTAAGAAATTAAATGTATGTTAGGAACCCTGAAGAGAGACTCCATTTTTGTCATTTGTTAGACTCTACTGTCAGATAGACTATTACTGTAAATCTTTCACTTTCCTATTATCATTTTACTTCATATATTATTGCATCCTGGGCCTTTACAGATTACACTGCTGCTTGTCAATTTGCATGTGGTTCTGGTCTTCAGAAAAGTGGTTCCTGAATCTGTGTGGTCTTCCACTTCCTACTGCCCTCAGTCTTGCCATATTTCTTCAGCAAAGTGTGTGCGTGTTCAGTTGTATCCAACTCTTTGCGACCCCATAGACTATAGCCCACCAGGCTCCTCCTGTCTGTGGGATTTTTTAGGCAAGAAAACTGGAACCAGTTGCCATTTCCTCCTCCAGGGGACCTCCCTGATCCAGGGATCAAGCCCACATCTCTTGCATCTCCTGTACTGCAGGCAGATTCTGAACCACTGAGCCACCATAAGACTAGCCAAAGCTAGCCAAGACCACAAGGCTGAGGGTATCACTACCATTCCTTACTAGAATGGCCTTCTCAGGGATGTTAGATTACCCTCATTTCCAGTCCTTTTCTAAAGCTTGTATCTCAAAAATCTGATTCTGACTTTGAATAATCCATTATTAGCCCAGTCTTGTGTTCAGACTCTGATAAGTGTCCCACGTGCCATATGCAAGAACAGACCAGTAACTGTTCAGGTTTTCTAAGTGTGCACTTGAATCTTACAGAGCATTTTCATATCCAAAGTATTTCTTATTTAATCCTCAAAAAACCTCTGTGGGTTGGATAATATCTACACATTACAGTACTTAGCCAGATTCAAGACTGGCAAATAGCCATTTCAGACTTACCTTCAGCTTCCATTCCAGTGCAAGTGGAGTTCTTTTTTTGTTTGGTTTGTTTCTTTATTATCCAGGGTATTTTTACTTAGCACATTCTTCAAAGGCCAAGAAAAATGTAGGAAAGAGAGGAAAAGGGCTTTTCCAATAAGTGCAGATTTAGAATGCTGATAGTATGAAAACAGATATGTTGAAAACATATTCACCATCCCTTTTTCTAAGTCCATAATTTATTTGAATTTATTTTTTAAAGTTTTGTTTACTGACGCCCCATGTGGCCTTTCCCTAGGTGCAATGCACAGGCTTCTTGTCGTAATAGCTTCTCTTGTCCTGGGGCAGGAGTTCTAGTACACAGACTTCTGTAGGTGCGGAACACCGGCTCAGTTGCCCTGCAGCATGTGGGATCTCCCACCAATCAGGGATCGAACCCGTGTGCCCTGTGTTGGCAGGTGGATTCTTTACCACTAGACTACCAGGGAAGTCCCACCATCCCTTTTAAAAGCATTCTTGGAGAGCGTTTTTTTGTACCCTGAAAACCCCCACGATGTGCGGCCAATGTCTGATATGGGGAGAGAGCTCAAGGAACAAGCCGGGAAGGCTGCTGTAGTTCTCTGCTCAGAGGAAGTGTGATGTCAATTCCATCTGCCCCAAGGTTGGGTGACTGAAGCCCTGGCTCTGTTTTGTGGGGTTTCCCTATCCTGCAGTTCTTGAGCAGGCATACACAGTGCTAAAGATAACAAGTGACTCCATCTTCTGTTCATGTCCATGCTTCGTGTGCCAAGTTTAAACAGTCTTACCTGGCTAACCACAATGACCAGAGCATTCCTACCCCTCTGAGCTCACATACCAAGTCTGGTTTCCAGTTTGCTAGATTCTCCTGGGAGTGAGTTATCTGAATTAATGAGTTATAATGCTTTGGGTTTATCAAATGTATTCAAGTCAGTTTTAATGAGATATTTTAGAAGTCGACTCAGTCCATAATTGTACTGGCTAAGGACAATGAGGAAGTCACAGTGAGGAAAACTTGAGTGGTTTTCAAAATGCATTGCTTACAGAGCCTCACACTTAGAGATAACTGAAATATAAATGACAGATACATACATTATTGTCCACTGCCTCCAGCAGATACCAGCATGTCTTCAGAGACTTTATCAAGACATTAGAAGCTTTAAGGCTGCAGTTATATAGCCTTAGTGTTTGCCATACTCTGCCATGAAACATTTAAATCCTGCATTTGTAGAATACTCCAGAGTTGATTCAGATAATTAAAGTCACCTTTAACTATCAAAGTCTTTTGATTTCTATTTGAAGAAAAAGGAGAAATTTAAAACAAAACCAAAGAGCAAAGACATCTTAGGGGATTTAAAACAAAACCAAAAAGCAAAGACTAAGGTCAGGGGATTTAACTCTATTCTTTTCCCTTGCAGTCCTGTCTGCATAGCAGTTCTTGCTGCTAGAAACCATGCCATTCACCTATCATATACATCCCATGAGAGTAGAAATATTCTTTTACTTTGCATTATAAACATTCAATGAATAAAAAATGACTTCAGAGAACACTTTTATCTACTCTACTATTTATGTATTAAAACATTGACACCCAGTACATTTAAGTGATTTAAGATTTTTCACAATTAGCAATGAGTGACTCTGAATTAAAAAACCACCTCCTCTTTTCTGTGTGTTAGTTACTTTCGAGTGGTCACCTACTCAGATACATTCACTGGAGTAGTACTTATTGATTGTCAGTCTATCAGGCACCTCATAAAGAAAATGAAATAACATTGTTCTTGCTGCAAGGAATTTATTATCTCATAAGAACAATAAAGCCAATCTACTGAAACTACTCCTTCAAATGATTGCTTTTCCAATGTTAATTAAACCACCGAATCTTTGGCAAATTCATCAATGACACAGCAACTTGGTTCAACACACTTTGGTAAAAAGTCAGGTATATTGTACAGTGTATAAATACTTTTTACCAAATGCACTTACCTATATGTCTATCATATAAGATATTGTTTCGGGTCCTATGGACACACGGTTAGTCTATGACTTTTTGTCTGGAATTACTAGATGGGACTTTTGTAGGTTCTGACATTGTACCATCTTTTGTCACACAATTCATTGATCCCCTAATGACCACCTTGATGAAAGGTGATGAGGAGACTGGAATAAACAATGGTTTAAGTTTCCTTTTCTAAGCCCTTAACCAGGGCCTGAATTTGCCAGTCTAATTACCTGAAGAATATACTTGTTAACATAGGGCAGGCATAATTTCCGTGTTGTCAGCAGAACTTTGATGGTATCAAAATAATGAGTCATGTAATTTGAGCTTTTGAAAGTAGGGTTTGAGAAACCAGAAAGAAGGCTTTCAAGATAGGCAGGGGGTGAAAGGTGAGGCCTGGTGGGCCTGAGTGGGGGCTTCTCTCTCCACCACACACAGTAATTGCTCAGACTGGGACCTACATCTGGAGCATTAAAGCAAAGGAAGAATTCCCTTTCTTTGGTCAACACTCTGAAGCACCATGAAACAAACACCTCTACTGTGAATCTTGCAGTCTCACACAGATCAAAGATTTCAAGAGGAGGTGTTGCTGAACAGTTTCATTGCTCAAGGCTAATTATTCATAGGAGAATCCACCCAGGAAAGTCGCTAAACTGGTTTGCTGGCTGTTTGGTGGAGAGTTTTAAAGAGACATTGCCACATTTGAACAGAGAACTTTATTTTATGTAAAAATTATATACAGAGAGAAGAGAGAAAAGACAAGTAGGTATAACAAAATAAATGGGACTTCTTTTAATTTCCAGCCTTTATATTTAAAAATGAACTAAAGAGCATGACTTAATTGTTGATCAAACATTCCACTAAAAGGGCATGTTTAAAGTTTCTTTGTGTTTTTAAGATGTGAATACATGGAGAAAAGTTGGAAATATGCCATGTATCACTGTGGGAAGATCATGATAAAATATTACTCATTGAAGTTCTGTTTAGAGACTCTACATACAGGCCTATGCACATACTAACCCCAAACAACCTTTCTTATATTGTAAAAACCAAAGAATATACATATTTGATTCCTTCATCATTATTCTTTTTAGAATAAAAATTTTAAGGCAACAAAGAGTTAGGAGGTATATCCTTTTTACAACCACCATTTTCACATAGCTTCCTAGAAACTTCAGCAGAAATTGTGTGTCCCCAAGTACCTCTTCCCCATATCTTAAAGGGAGAAATATTATTTTAAAAATACAACTAAGAGTTAACAATTTGATGTGATTAATTAATTTTATTTAACATACAGAAGTCAGCTTTATTTCTATACAATAGCAATGAACACAGGGACATCAAAATTAAAATACAATTCAGTTTATAGCTGCTCAAAAGAAAAAACAAAACACTTATGCTTAAATCAGCCAAAACACATATAAAGCTTATCTGCTGAAACCTACAAAATACCGCTGAAAGTAATCAAAGAAGAGCCAACTAAACGGAGATTGCATTTATGTTCATGAATTGGAAGATTGCAACATAGCAAAGATGTGAATGCAATTTCTGATCTGATTTAAAGACCTTGGCTTAGTCCTGTTGTAGCCACGTGTTCCGGTTCCCGGCCAATGCACCAAATGTTTTAGCCCTGCGTTCCGGGAAACAAACTCACTCAGAAGGACAATGCAGATAGTGGAGTGCAGTTTACTACACCGGCGGGCCCAAGGCAGAGTCTCCTTTTAGCCAAGGACTCCGACCAGCATTTGTGAAAATCTTTTATACCCCATGAGTACATATCTGAACCCACCACTCCAGATTCCTTGAGACTTACATAAACCAAGGAAATACAGTCCTAGTAACCCCAACATTCACGTGCTATGTGCTCAAACAGTCAAACAATTAGCCAATAATCAATAAATCCAAGGTTACACTCCGATTGATACAGAAAAATTTATGGCCTGTCTGGAGGAAGGGGTGATTAGTGATGTTTCCTCTTAGGTGATGAGTAACCTAGACACGATCTTCAAGGTTCCCTGTCTGGAGGGGGTCTTATCCTTCTGTTGTTGTTTCCATAGGCACTAAACACAGAGTTCAGCATCCATTGGAAAGGGGGCCAAGCATGATCAGCATGAACAGGCCTAAGATGGAATCCAGGCCCTATGAATTCCTTCTTCAGTCCCTCTCCAACAGGATTGGCTGCTTCCTCTTGGTCTTCCTAGCTCATGATGTCTTTTTTGTCAGTGTCAAGTGTCCAGCATAGAGCCTGAACGAGGCAGAGTTTAGCAAGTGTTTTGTTGAATGAATTACTAACTATATCTAAGGCTGTCTTGAGTTGGGCTTAGTGCGTGAATATCTCTGTATGTTTCTATTTCTGTTTTACAAATACGCATTCTACTGAATATGGCTATGAAGCCTATGGTAGAGTGAGAAATAAAATGAGTAGAGTGACCTAGAAAGGACTTCACGTTTCAATACTGGCAGTTTCAGATTTAGGTATGTAAACAGGTTTCTTTTTTAACATACTTTAGACATTGTCATAGACTCAAGTAGGAAGACAACAATTTTTTGTAATCCAGTACATCAAGACACTATACTTTGCATAAATATCACATTTAATTGTCACAATGAGTCTGTGAGATATTATTCTGCCAATTTTGCAGAGATAAACCGAGGTTGACAGAAACTCTTTCATAAGTAAAAATACTGTTCAAGCTTAGATCTTTCTGACTCTAAAGACAGTGCCTTTTAAACAAACTAGTTAGCATTTTTAGTGATTCACATCTTAGTATGAATTATTTTATTCAGATATATTTCCTGAATATAACATATCAATCTCCCTGAGAAAGGGGAGGTTTGACGAAAGGGAAGAGAGATGGACAGTTTTGAAGAAGGAAGTAAGAATAGAAATCTGGGGTACTTGTTGATGCTTTGTAAAGAGAGCACTATAATTTAGCCACCTGTTGTGAAGAACTGACCCATTTGAAAAGACCCTAATGCTGGGAAAGATTGAAGGCCGGAGGAGAAGGGGACGACAGAGGATGAGATGATTGGATAGCATCACCAACTCAATGGACATGAGTTTGTAAACTCTGGGAGTTGGTGCTGGACAGGGACGCCTGGCGTGCTGCAGTCCATGGGGTAGCAAAGAGTCAGACATGACTGAGTGACTGAACTGAGCTGAGCTGTAAAGAGAGCATGAAGTTTCAAGATGCTTGGTGTGTTTTTGATTCTATTGAGGTTAAAGAGGGCATCTTGTGGGGAAGAAAGACATTCTTTTATAATTTTGCCATATTTGATTATAATAGTGGGAAACAGATCAGCACATCTTTAAATAGGGAAGTAATGCTAAATGCATCCTTGTTTGGGAAATTATTCCTAATTTATATTAGTTAATTTAAACAAGGGTATATTTTCTTCTCTAAAATTCACCTGTTCATTCTTTAGTTAGAGCTTACATGAGGAAGTAAATGATGATTAAGAAGAATATAGTGGGAAAAAAATGTCAGATTTGGACTGAAATTTTCTTTGCATGGGACCAAGGGCAAGCTGTAGGTCTACTTCAACTCTAGTAACTTGGCTTTTAGAAATGAGAAAGGCAGATTCACTCACTCATTCAGTAGGCCTAATGGGGCACAATATAAAGTCCAGATCTCTTTTAGGCACATGTGTTTATGAAGAAGCAGTTGTAAGAAATGGATAAAGATGTGACATATATGTACAATGAAACATTACTCAGCCATTAAAAAGGAATGAAATTGTGCCATTTGCAGAGACATGGATGGATCTATAAATTGTCATACAGAGTAAAGTAAGTCAGAAGAAAATAAATATTATATATTAATGCATATATATGGAATCTAGAAAAATGATATGAACAAACCTATTTGCAAGGCAGAAATAAAGATGCAAGTTGTAGGGAACAAATGTATGGATACCAAGAAGGGAAGGGGGTGTATAGCATAAATTAGGAGACTGGGATTGACATATATACACTACTATGTAAAATAAATAACTAGTGAGGGCCTGGGGCTTCCCAGGTGGCACTAGTGGTAAAGAATCTGCCTGCCAGTGCAGGAGATGCAAGCAACTCCAGTTCAATCCTTGGGCTGGGAAGATCCCTCGGAGTAGGGAATGGTACCCCATTCAGTATTCTTGCTTAGAAAATTCCATGGACAGAAGAGCCTGTTGGTCTACAGACCATAGGGCTACAAAGAGTCAGATATGACTGAGCAACTGAGCACACAATGAGAACCTACTTTATAGCACAGGGAACTCTAGTCAATGCTCTGTGATGACCTAAATGGGAAGGCAGTCCAAAAGAGGAAATATATGTGTATATATGGATAATTCAGTTTGCTGTATAGCAGAAACTAATATAACATTGTAAAGCAATAAAATTTTTTTTAAAAGAAGTGGTTTTAAGCACCACTCATTACTCAGTAAGTTTTTCTGTTTCTGTAGAACAAATCATGACGTAGGAACTACAAATATATGCCAAATTTTAAAAAAGTGGACACCTTGCCTACAACTGTTAGTCTGTGTCTTATATGAGAGCCTCCAACAGTGTTAATGTATGCAGAAAACAGATGGTACTTGAAGACATTCCATCAAATGTTACAAACACCAATGGACAAAAGTCCTGGAAGAAGAGCCTTCCTGGATTCAACTAAGGCTCTAACACTTACTGGTTGTGTGACTTCAAGCAAGTTACTAAACATTTCCAAGCCTCAAGTCCCTCATCTGTAACATAGGATGATTATTTTACCAAAGTTGTGAGATTCTTATTGGAAGATTAAAGAGGATGGCCCACCTACTATGCTCCATGTAGTGCTTAGCAGTATTAAGCTCTCAGTAAATATTGCCTTCTTTGCCAGAAATGAATTTTTACATTTTAGATCATCTTTAGTGCTGTCTAGGTGGCACCAGTGGTAAAGAACTTACCTGCCAATGCAGGTCAGACATAAGGGATGGAAGGTTCAATCCCTGGGAAGAGCCCCCAGAGGAAGGTATGGCAATCCACTCCAGTATTCTTGCCTTCAGACTCCCACGGACAGAAGAGGCTGGAGGGTTACTGTCCATAGGGTCACAAAGAGTTGGACATGACTGAAGCCACTTAGCATGCATGCACCCACAAATTTTGGTCATTCTTATAGGTAAAGTTGGAGAAGGCGATGGCAACCCACTCCAGTACTCTTGCCTGGAAAATCCCATGGCCAGAGGAGCCTGGTGGGCTGCAGTCCATGGGGTCGCTAAGAGTCGGACACGACTGAGCAGCTTCTTCACTTTCACTTTTCACTTTCATGCATTGGAGAAGGAAATGGCAACCCACTCCAGTGTTCTTGCCTGGAGAATCTCAGGGACAGAGGAGCCTGTTAGGCTGCCGTCTATGGGATCGCACAGAGTTGGACACGACTGAAGCCACTTAGCAACAGCAGCAGCAGCAGCAGCATAGGTAAAGTTAATTCAGTAGGTGTGTGTGTGTGCGTGTAGGTCAGTTCAATTCAGTTCAGTTCAGTCACTCAGTCATGTCCGACTCTTCGTAACCCCATGAATTGCAGAGTCAGGCCTCCCTGTCCATCATCATCTCCCGGAGTTCACTCAGACTCATGTTCATCGAGTCAGTGACACCATCCAGCCATCTCATCCTCTGTCGTCCCCTTCTCCTCCTGCCCCCAATCCCTCCCAGCATCAGAGTCTTTCCCAATGAGTCAGCTCTTCGCATCAGGTGGCCAAAGTACTGGAGTTTCATCTTCAGTATCAGTCCTTCCAATGACCACCCAGGACTGATCTCCTAGAATGGACTGACTGGATCTCCTTGCAGTCCAAGGGACTCAAGAGTCTTCTCCAACACCACAGTTCAAAAGCATCAATTCTTCGGCGCTCAGCCTTCTTCACAGTCCAACTCTCACATCCATACATGACCACAGGAAAAACCATAGCCTTGACTAGATGGACGTTAGTCGGCAGAGTAATGTCTCTGCTTTTGAATGTACTATCTAGGTTGGTCATAAGGCTTCAGTTGTGTCCAACTCTGTGCAACCCTATGAACCATAGTCTACCATACTCCTCTGTCCGTAGGATTCTCCAGGCAAAAATACTGGAGTGGGTTGCCATGCCCTCCTCCAGTGGCTCGTCCCGACCCAGGAATCAAACCCACGTCTCTTAAGTCTAACCTGCATTGGCACGTGAGTTCTTTACCACCAGCACCACCTGAAAGCCCCTCAGTAGTTCTACTTCTCCTCCAGTTTCAGTTTAAAATCCGGAGTTGAAACTGAAACCTACACTAACTTTTAGGACAATTTTGATGGCAAAACATGGATAGTTTAGTTTGGAGATAAATTAGAATTTACCAAATAGGAACCACTTTCCAAACTTCTATGATTATTATACACACACAATGAATGGAAATTCACTTGTTTGCTCCATTTCTCCTTCAGAGGAGGAATAGGACAGGTTTTATCCATAGAGTTAGACTTGAAAGTGAAAGTTTCTCAGTCATGTCCAACTCTTTGCGACCTCATGGACTATACAGTTTATGGAGTTTTCCAGGCCAGAATATTGGAAAGGGTAGCCTTTCCCTTCTCCAGGGAATCTTCCCAACCCAGGGATCAAACCCAGGTCTGCCACATTGCAGTCAGGTTCGTTACCAACTAAGCTATCAGGGAAGCCCCAGAGTTAGGCTTAAATGTACTTCATTCCAGATGGCTGAAGACTGAGAAATTCTAATAAAGGGAAGAAATTATCCCCCAAAGAATTAATATCCAGAGATACTTCAGTTGACCTTAATATAGGCTCCTGTTAACAGAACAAATATGAGTTTTTGAATATACAGGAAACGTGAAAATCACTCTTCCATATTTAGTCCTCTTCTAAAATATACCAGAAAGTTCTCTGCCCTGGGGCCCTCTGCACATGCACGAGAAGACCCCCAAGAGAAGAGAAAATCATGAAGCTTGTGCTCTGCTAAAGATTTTATAATCTCCAGTCAAATTTGTGTCATTCTTAATCCAGGCAAACACTAAATGGGTCTGAGGCTCTACCCACCTATCCCATTTAAATGCAGTATTTACAAGTCTTCAACAACTATTAAAAGGTATTTTAATAGACTAATTTTGTTACATGAAGCCAAGTATATTGTTTCAATCATTGCTGCTAGTTTGGAATGTGATGTTTTATTTATTTTTGCTGTCTCTTTAATTGCCATGTACATTATTCATACGTTTCATTGCTTCAAAACTCAAGCAATAATGGTCTTCTTTCTGCCATTTGTGCCAACACATCACTGTTCGCACTAATGGGAGTACGAAGACAGCAAATCCAAAAGCTAACTGGGGTTAGTTCTTGTTCTAGTTTCTTGAGGCATAAAGTTAGATTGTTTATTTGAAATCTTTTTATTTCCTTAATTATACATTTATCATTATAAATTTTCCTATTAGAATTGCTTTTGCTGCATCCCATAGGTTTTGTTATATTGTCCTCCTATTTCCGTTTCTTTCAAAATATTTCTTGATTTTTTTTTATTACTCCTTTGACCCATGGGTTAGCCAAGAGATGTTTAATTTCCACATATTTGTGGATTTTCCAACTTTCTTCTTATTGATTTCTAATTTCATATCATGTGGTCAGAAAAGATACTTGTTATGATTTCAGTCTTCTTAAATTTATTAACATTTGTTTCATGTTTTATCAGATAGTCTATTCTGGAGAATGACCTGTGTGTACTTGAGAAAACTGTGTGTTCTGTTTCTGTTAGGTGATGTTCTATACATGTCTATTAATTCCACTTATTTGAATATTTGGTTTAAGTTCAATATTTCTTCACTGATTTTCTGTTGGGATAATTTAGCCATTGCCAAAAGAGTGGTATTAAAGCCCCCCTGCTATTACTGTATTATTGCCTATTTTTCCCATCAGGTTTGTTAATAATTGTTTAATATATGTAGGTTGGATATGGGTATATATCTTAATATATGTTAGGTTGGTATATATGTTGGTTGCAGATGTATTTACTTGTTATATCTTTTCTATGAATTAATCCCTTCATCATTATATATTGTTGTAACATTTGTCTTGTTACCAGTTTTGTCTTAAACTGTTTTTATGGGTCTTTTCCTAGTCTCCTTCCTTTGCTCTCATAATTCAGCCTAAAGGATTAGGAAGTTGGGAAGCAGGTGGTTGGCAGAGGACCTTTGTTTGCTTTCATCTCCAGTGCTTTTTCCTTAGGAAAAATTAAGGTAAATTTTGCTAACAACACCTTGTGAAAACAACAGGGAGATAGAATGACTATAATCATAATCAGTTTCATTAATATAGTTCTAATATTCTTTGATCACTTCCAATTTGCCTTGATTCATGGACCTGACATTTCAGGTTCCTATGCAATATTGCTCTTTATAGCATCGGACTTTGCTTCTATCAGCAGTCATATCCACAGCTGGGTATTTTTTTTGCTTTGGCTCCATCACTTCACTCTTATCCCTCAGAAGAAATGGAGTAGCCATCGTGGTCAACAAAAGAGTCCGAAATGCAGTACGTGGATGCAATCTCAAAAATGACAGAATGATCTCTGTTCATGTTTCCAAGGCAAACCATTCAATATCACGGTAATCCAAGTTTATGCCCCAACCAGTAATGCTGAAGAAGCTGAAGTTGAACGGTTTTATGAAGACCTACAAGACCTTTTAGAACTAACACCCAAAAAAGATGTCCTTTTCATTATAGGGGACTGGAATGCAAAAGTAGAAAGTCAAGAAACACCTGGAGTAACAGGAAAAGTTGGCCTTGGAATGTAGAGTGAAGCAGGGCAAAGACGAGTTTTGCCAAGAAAATGCACTGGTCATAGCAAACACCCTCTTCCAACAACACAAGAGAAGATTCTACGCATGGACGTCACCAGATGGTCAACACTGAAATCAGATTGATTATATTCTTTGCAGCCAAAGATGGAGAAGCTGTATACAGTCAACAAAAACAAGACCAGGAGCTGACTGTGGCTCAGATCATAAACTCCTTATTACCAAATTCAGACTTAAATTGAAGAAAGTAGAGAAAACCGCTAGACCATTCGGGTATGACCTAAATCAAATCCCTTATGATTATACAGCAGAAATGAGAAATAGATTTAAGGGCCTAGATCTGATAGATAGAGTGCCTGAGAACTATGGAATGAGATTCCTGACATTGTACAGGAGACAGGGATCAAGACCATCCCCATGGAAAAGAAATGCAAAAAAAGCAAAATGGCTGTCTGGGGAGGCCTTACAAATAGCTGTGAAAAGAAGAGAGGCAAAAGCAAAGGAGAAAAGGAGAGATATAAGCATCTGAATGCAGAATTACAAAGAATAGTAAGAAGAGATAAGAAAGCCTTCTTCAGTGATCAGTGCAAAGAAATAGAGGAAAACAACAGAATGGGAAAGATTAGAGATCTCTTCAAGAAAATTAGAGATATCAATGGAACATTTCATGCAAAGATGGGCTCGATAAAGGACAGAAATGGTATGGACCTAACAGAAGCAGAAGATATTAAGAAGAGGTGGCAAGAATACACAGAAGAACTATACAAAAAAAATCTTCATGACCTGGATGATCACGATGGTGTGATCACTCATCTAGAGCCAGACATCCTAGAATGTGAAGTCAAGTGGGCCTTAGAAAGCATCATTATGAACAAAGCTAGTGGAGGTGATGGCATTCCAGTTGAGCTGTTTCAAATTCTGAAAGATGATGCTATGAAAGTGCTGCACTCAATATGCCAGCAAATTTGGAAAACTCAGCAGTGTTCACAGGACTGGAAAAGGTCAGTTTTCATTCCAATCCCAAAGAAAGGCAATGGCAAAGAATGCTCAAACTACCACACAATTGCACTCATCTCACATGCTAGTAAAATAATGTTCAAAATTCTCCAAGCCAGGCTTCAGCAATACATGAAGCCTGATGTTCAAGTTGGTTTTAGAAAAAGCAGAGGAACCAGAGATCAAATTGCCAACATCTGCTGGATCATGGAAAAAGCAAGAAAGTTCTAGAAAAACATCTATTTCTGCTTTATTGAC
>SJYC01040757.1:0-43329 GCA_006408675.1 Madoqua kirkii
ACGGTCAGTTTTCATTCCAATCCCAAAGAAAGGCAATACCAAAGAATGCTCAAACTACCACACAATTGCACTCATCTCACATGCTAGTAAAATAATGCTCAAAATTCTCCAAGCCAGGCTTCAGCAATACATGAATCATGAACTTCCAGATGTTCAAGCTGGATTTAGAAAAGGCAGAGGAACCAGAGATCAAATTGCCAACATTCACTGGATCACCGAAAAAGCAGGAGAGTTCCAGAAAAACATCTATTTCTGCATTATTACTCTGCCAAAGCCTTTGGCTATGTGGATCACAATAAACTGGAAAATTAGGAAAGAGATGGGAATACCAGACCACCTGACCTCCCTCTTGAGAAACCTGTATGCAGTTCAGGAAGCAACAGTTAGAACTGGACATGGAACAACAGACTGGTTCCAAGTAGGAAAAGGAGTACATCAAGGCTGTATATTGTCACCCTGCTTATTTAACTTCTATGCAGAGTACATTATGAGAAATGCTGGGCTGGAAGAAGCACAAGCTGGAATCAATATTGCCAGGAGAAATATCAATAACCTCAGATATGCAGATGATACCACCCTTATGGCAGAAAGTGAAGAGGAACTAAAGAGCCTCTTGATGAAAGTGAAAGAGGAGAGTGAAACAGTTGGCTTAAAGCTCAACATTCAGAAAACTAAGATCATGGCATCTGGTCCCATCACTTCATGACAAATAGATGAGGAACCAGTGAGAACAGTGGCTGATTTTATTTGGGGGGGCTCCAAAATCACAGCAGATGGTGACTGCAGCTATGAAATTAAAAGATGCTTACTCCTTAGAAGGAAAGTTATGACCAACCTAGACAGCATATTAAAAAGCAAAGACATTATTTTGCCAACAAAGATCCGTCTAGCCAAGGCTATGGTTTTTCCAGTAATAGTATGGATGTAAGAGTTGGACTATAAAGAAAGCTGGGTGCGGAAGAATTGATGCTTTTGAACTGTGGTATTGGAGAAGACTCCTGAGAGTCCCTTGGACTGCAAGGAGATCCAACCAGTCCATCCTAAAGGAAATCAGTACTGGGTGTTCATTGGAAGGACTGATGTTGAAGCTGAAATTCCCAATATTTTGGCCACCCGATGCAAAGAGCTGACTCATTTGAAAAGACCCTGATGCTGGCAAAGATTGAAGGCAGGAGGAGAAGGGGACAACAGAAGATGAGATGGTTAGATGGCATCTCAACTCAATGGACATGAGTTTGGGTAAACTCCAGGAGTTGGTGATGGACAGGGAGGCCTGGCGTGCTGCGGTTCATGGGGTTGCAGAGTCAGACACGACTGAGCGGCTGAAATGAACTGAACTTTCTTCACACCCATACCAATACTTGTTATAGCTATCATCCTGGGTTTGAAGTGATATCTCCAACATTTTGCTGATGGCTAATAATATTGAGCATCTTCTGATGTGTTAATTGGTCATTCATGTACCTTCTTTGGAGAAATGTCTATTCAGATCCTTTGCTCAGTTTTGAATTGAATGTCTTTTTATTACTGAGTTGTAAGAGTCAGTGAAAAACTTGGGAAGGATGAATAATAAAAGCTATCATTTGGAGTCAGCTTGGCAAAAAAAAGGGGGAAATAAATAGTATCCCTATTTTACAGCTGAGATAATGTCCAATAATGACAATCAGTGGCAGAGCTAGGATTCAAGCTAAATTTAGCTTCAGAAGCCTAAGATCTTAGTCTTAATCAAGAATGGACAGTGATTCCCTCAACTCTTCTAGCTTAATGCCTTGCCCCCGATTCTAAATTACTATGCTGCTGCTGCTGCTAAATCGCTTCAGTCGTGTCCAACTCTGTGTGACCTCACAGACGGCAGCCCACCAGGCTCCCCAGTCCCTGGGATTCTCTAGCCAAGAACACTGGAGTGGGTTGCCATTTCCTTTTCCAATGCATGAAAGTGAAAAGTGAAAGTGAAGTCGCTCAGTCGTGTCCAACTCTTAGCGACCCCATGGACTGCAGCCCACCAGGCTCCTCCATCCATGGGATTTTCCAGGCAAGAATACGAAATTACTAATCTCCCATTAAAACTCAGGCCAGCCCTGCGTTCCTTGCCGAACTTCCTCGGAGGCGCCAGCAGATGGCGAGGAAGACCCCTGCGGGTCGCTCTATCCGTCGCACGCACCTCTGTGGTGCCGGGCGGCAGGCGCCGTCGTTGCACTTCCGGGAGCCATTAAAGGTGAGGCAGGGGCTCCCTAAGCCCCGTTACTCTTGCTTTTCCTAGAATTTAGGGACCCTCCTACCCCACTTACAGAGCTCGCAGTCTGGCGGGCCCAGTACCCCATCAAGATTTCCAGCTGGAGACCGGACAGCCATCGGAGGAGGCAGAGCCATCTGGACGTCTGGGTCCCAGCGAGGCCCACCGCCTTAAGACCTCGCGCCTCCGCCCTGCTGAGCCGGGGAGGTCGCGCTTCTCGTCTGGTTATCCTGGGTGTCCGGAAGCGGACTATGACTCCTAAGTCCCCGCCAGGCGGCGCCGTCAGCCTGGCCTGGATTCCCCTGTGGCTGTGAGCCTTGGCCACCCCAGGGGTGTTGAAATTGGCGAGCAGAGAGAAGCGGGCTGTCGGAAAGCGGTCTACCACTTGGAATTAAGTTTCCCCCTGGACTGTGTTTTCCATCGTTAGGATCTCCTGAAGTACATATAAAAATTCTTATGCCCCACCCTCAAAGATCCTGATTCCGGGGATCTCGGGTGACGTTTTTTATTTTTACTTTTGGCTGCCCTGGGTCTTCCTTGCTTTGCGTGGGCTTTCTCTCCTTGGAGTGAGTGGGGGCTGCTCTTCCTTGCAGTGCCTGGTCTCATTGTGGTGGCTTCCCTTGTTAGGGAGCACTCGGCTCTAGGTGAGTTCAGGCTCAGGAGTTGTGGTGCACGGGTATGTGGAATCTCCACCGACCAGGGATCCCACCTGTGTCCCCTGTGTTGATACGTGGATTCTTAAGCCCTGGACCATCAAGGAAGTCTGAAAGTCAGCATTTTTAAAACACCCACTCCAGGTTGATGCCAGTAGTCTGCACACCTCACTTTCAGAAACTCTCATATAACTGATGGAGAGGAACACTACATTGGGTTGGTTATGGGACTGTTTATCTTCTGGAGAGCTTCCAAGAGGAAGTGATTCTAACAGGGCTTTGTACTGAGAGACTAGAATATCTACTGGTTCTTTGCCTCACAGTTAATGAATTCCCTCTCCTGCCACTACCAGGATGCAGAAGATCTCAGTGCTGCTTTTCCTGGCCTGGGTGAGCTTCCTCTTCTATGCTGGCATTGCTCTCTTCACCAGTGGCTTCCTGCTCACTCGTTGGGAGCTCACCAACCATAGCAGCTGTCAAGAACCCCCAGGCCCTGGAGCCCTGCCATGGGGGGGCCGAGGGGAACCAGGGGCCTGCTGGATGGCTTCCCGATTCTCTCGGCTCGTGTTGGTGGTGATAGATGCTCTGCGATTTGACTTTGCCCAGCCCCAGGGCTCACCTGTTTCTGGAGAGCCTCCTGTCTCCCTGCCTTTCCTGGGTAAAATGGGCTTCTTGCAGAGGCTCCTGGAAAGTCAGCCTCACCATGCCAGGCTCTACCAAGCCAAGGCTGACCCCCCGACCACCACCATGCAGGCCTCAAGGCCTTAACCACCGGCTCACTGCCTACCTTTGTTGATGCTGGCAGTAATTTTGCCAGCAGCGCCATAGTGGAAGATAATCTCATTAAGCAGCTTTCCAGTACAGGTTAGTCCTCTTTGGTGGCCAGGAGTAAAACTTGGCAAATTTCTTTAGAAGTCAGAGAATCAGAACTTTGGGTGCCCAGCTGCATGCTTGATTAGCTAGTACAGGAAGGAGAAAGAGACCACAGCCCTGCTTGCAGGGAGCATAGGTGCAGGCTGTGTCATGGAGTTTCTAATCTGCACGGGATATTGATTTTACTTTTGAGCAGCTCTTGGTCAAGGGGCATGGGAGAGATGAAGAGTTGTGGATCTGGTGTCCTCACAAAGTGTGGAGGAGAAAGAGAATCCAGGCCCTGTCCACCCATTGACTGGGAAAAAGCAAGATGCACCCAGGAAAACAGAGCAGCCAAGATAGATCCAGGGTCTGAGGACTAGCAGAGCCTTTTATAGGAACAAGTAGTAAGAGATCTGGGTGGAGCCTTGTTGGGGAAAGCTTCCTGGTAGAAAATGGTAGGCCTTGAAGGATAAAGAGTTGAATGGACTGCTGTGCCTTAGAGTGCACGGTTGGGAATTCTGATAGATCTTTAAAAGGCCTCTCCTCTTCCTTCTCCCCTGACTCCGATGTCCCTGCAGGAAAACGTGTGGTCTTCATGGGAGATGAAACCTGGAATGATCTTTTCCCTGGAGTTTTCTCCCAAGCTTTATTCTTTCCATCCTTCGATGTCAGAGACCTAGAGACAGTGGACGATGGCATCATGAAACACCTCTACCCAACCAGTGAGCACGGGGTCCGAGGCAGGCCTGACCAAGACTGGGTGGTGGGAAGGCTGTGTCAGTTACAAATTCTGAACCTACCATGGATGCAGTGGCCTGGGCCTGTGTCCTTGAACATAGGAACATCAGAGCCTGGCTAGGGTTGAAGAGTGAGCCTTAATCCCATGCACTTAGGTTCTCTCCTTCACAGTGGACAGTGACAAATGGGATGTGCTGATTACTCACTTCCTGGGTGTGGATCACTGTGGCCACAAGCATGACCCTTACCATCCTGAAATGGCTAGGAAACTTACCCAAATGGATGAAATGATCCAGTGAGTGTGGGGTTTTGGCTGGGGGAGTGGGTTTGTGTCTGAGATGATATGTGCTCCCCAAAGAAAAAAATCCTTATTTGGGGTCCCTTTCTTGGTTGAATTCTGTCTTTAGGCCTTTCTCTGATACTAGGGGTCTCATCCATTTTGAGTAACTTGGTGTGGTTTGGGGCAGTAGGGTTGGTACTAAAGAGGTGACTTTTTGCCAGATGTCTAGGCCCCACTAATGGAACTTATGGCTGGGGGTAAATGGGCCCCTGAAAAAAATATTTCTCTCTCCCTACCTCCCGACACATGTCTTGATCCCCCCAGGGGACTTGTGAAGCGTCTGAAGAACGACACACTGCTCGTGGTGACTGGCGACCATGGGATGACCGTCAGTGGGAACCATGGAGGAGAGAGTGAGCTGGAAACCTCAACTGCGCTTTTTCTATATAGTCCCAGAGCTCTCTTCCCCAGTGCTCCTGCAGAGGTAAGTTCTGAGATGCACTTTGTGTGGTTTCCTACTATTCAACTTACATCATGATCATAGCATTCTTGTGGATCCCTCCATTTTAATCCCCCAAATTCATGACCTTGGGCATCCTCCACTCTTGTTTCCTGCCTAAGTCCCCTATGTCTTCCACTCCAAACCCTGATCTTACCTCTTTTCTTTTTTGGCTGCTCTACATGGCATGAGGGATCTTAGTGTACTGACCAAGGATCGAACCTTTTCTCCCTGCAGTAGAATCACAGAGTCTTAACCACTGGACCAGGAAGTCCCCAGACCTCACCTCTTTGGTGAAGCCATTGACCCCTGTCCCTGTCCTCTAGGAGCCAGAGATAATTCCTCAAATCAGCCTTGTGCCTACGCGGCCCTGCTGCTGGGCCTGCCCATCCCATTTGGAAACATTGGGGAGGTGATAACTGAGGTGTTCTCAGAGATTGAAGACTCCCAGCCTCGCTCCTCCGCTCTGGCCGAAGCCTCAGCTCTGCATCTCAATGCCCAGCAGGTAAGTAATGGGCTGGGATTCCAGGTGACAGAGTTAGGTTGGGCATGGGAGAAGCATAATGGCCCATTTGATTATCCCTTGTTCAGTCTTAATCACACATTCCATAGCCATGTCCTCCCTCTCCCTCTGTCCTAGAAAGATTTTGGGATCTTGATTTCCAGGTACCCTCTTTGGTAGTACCTATCTTTGCCCGTGTCCCAATTTATGTCTCTTGGCCTCTGATCTTTTTTGCCAGGTGTCCCGATTTCTTCACACATACTCAGCCACTGCTCAGGACCTTCAAATTCAGGAGCTGCATCGATTGCAGAAGCTCTTCTCCAAGGCTTCTGCTGACTACCAGCGACTTCTGCAGAGCCCCCAGGGGGCTGAGGCAGCGCTCCAGACTGTGATTCCTGAGCTGCAGCAGTTCCTGCGGGGAGTTCGGGCCATGTGCATTGAGTCTTGGGCTCGTTTTTCTCTCCTCCGCATGGCAGGGGGTGCTGCTCTTCTGGCTGCTACCTGCTTTCTTTGCCTGCTGGTATCCCAGTGGGCAGCATCCCCAGCCTTCTGTTTCGGCCCTCTCCTA
The DNA here is from genome assembly GCA_006408675.1 of Madoqua kirkii. Lineage (NCBI taxonomy): Eukaryota > Metazoa > Chordata > Mammalia > Artiodactyla > Bovidae > Madoqua > Madoqua kirkii. Next base: position 6,329 of record SJYC01040757.1, read on the forward strand.
AAACCCATGGCCTCGGGTCTGAGTGGGGCCATGGTGTGTGCTGGACTCCTGGCAGCTACTGGGCTGAAGCTGGATTCTGTGGTTCTAGGAGTCATGGCTGCAGTGGGCTCACTCTTGCCTTTTCTGTGGAAAGCTTGGGCGAGCTGGGGATTGAAAAGGCCCCTGGCATCTCTCCTTCCCATGCCTGGGCCAGTCCTGTTATTCCTGCTCATTCGCTTTGCTGGTTTCTTCTCTGATAGCTATATTATAACTGAGGCCAGGGTTGCCCCCTTCCTTTTGATCTCACTCATCTTGCTTCTGGTTGCTCGACTTCACTGGAGGGCAAGCTGCTGCCACCTAAGCTACTCTCAATACCTCGCCTTGGCTTTTTGACTCCAACAGGCCCCCCGCAATACAGTGCCATGCATGCCATGGGACTTGGAGTTGGGTTGCTTTTATGTATAAGGCTAGCTGGACTTTTTTATCACTGCCATGAAGAGACACCTGTTTGCAGCTCCTCTCCCTTGCTGAGTCCCTTGCGATCCACAGTGGATGGTCGAGCCAAGAATTTGTGGTATGGAGCTTGTGTCGGGGCGCTGGTGGCCCTGTTAGCCTCTGTGCGGCTGTGGCTTTGCTGCTATGGTAATCTCAAGAGCCCTGAGCCCCCTGTGCTCTTTGTGCGCTGGGGGCTGCCCCTAATGGGACTGGGCACTGCTGCCTACTGGGCATTGGCATCAGGGGCAGATGAAGCACCCCCACGTCTCCGGGCCCTGGTCTCTGGGGCGTCAGTTATGTTGCCTCGGGCTGTGGCAGGGTTGGCTGCTTCAGGGCTCATGCTGCTGCTCTGGAGGCCTGTGACAGTGCTGGTGAAGGCCACAACAGGTGCTCCAAGGACCAGGACTGTCCTCACTCCCTTCTCAGGTCCCCCCACTTCTCAGGCTGACCTGGATTATGTGGTTCCTCAAATCTACCGACACATACAAGAGGAGTTCCGGGGCCGCCTAGAGAGGACCAAACCTCAGGGTCTGCTGACAGTGGCTGCCTATCAGTTGGGGAGCGTCTATTCAGCTGCTGTGGTCACGGCCCTCACCCTCTTGGCCTTCCCACTTCTGCTATTGCATGCAGAGCGCATTAGCCTTGTGTTCCTGCTTCTGTTTCTGCAGAGCTTCCTTCTCCTGCATCTGCTTGCTGCCGGGATACCCATCACCACCCCTGGTAAATACATGTCTCAGCCCTGATTCATCCACGGACAGTAGGGATGTAAGTTTGGCCCCTCTTATCTTTAGGGAGGTGTTGCTCCTCAGGATCTTCACCCTGATACAGGGTCTCACACCCCCCAGTCAAGAGGGTCTTCCTGATGTCTCTCTCTTATCTGCTGTGGCCAAGCTAACTGACCCCTTACGTTGACTTTCAGGGCCAGCGAAATTCATGGAGGAGATAGATACACAGTACTCTAAGACTCAGTTTTTATGGAAATGCTGCATCCTCATGAGTGCATTTCCTGATTTTCCAGTGATAAGAGATAGTGAACTGTGTGTATATGAGAGAAAGAAGTTGACCACAGATTAGAGCAGTGGGGCTTTGTGCCAGGGAGGGAATTAGAATAACAAAGTGTTGATTATTAGAAGGTTGGGGTGTTGGGGATGCGTGTATGTAGGAGACATAGCACTGAGGTGATAGTTGTGTGTGATCTCTGGGCAGTGGGCTGTGGGGTAGGGAGTGGGACATGACTGTAAAGAGGCATATCTATTCCCCCAGGTCCTTTTACTGTGCCGTGGCATGCAGTCTTTGCTTGGGCCCTCATGGCCACACAGACCTTCTATACCACCGGCCACCAGCCTGTCTTTTCAGCTGTCCAATGGCATGCAGCCTTCGTGGGACTCTCAGAGAATCGTGACTTTACCTGGCTGTCTGCTTTCCTGGTGGGAGCCAACACCTTTGCCTCCCATATTCTCTTTGCAGGTACCTCCTCATTCCTTCCTTGCTTCCACTGTGGCTTTGTGGAAGGAAAGGAAGCCCCTGCATTTGAGTAGGGAAAGATCATTTTGTTAGATATTTGGCACCCCTTGTCCTGTGCTGATTGGAGGCTGAGCCAGCTAGAGTACTTGGGGGAGAGGGTGACCTGGTCCATGAGTCTTCCCTTGATTCTAGCCCTGCCTTTCTCTGAGGTAGTAGGTTGCCCGTTGCTCCTGCTCTGGCCCTTTCTGTGTGAGAATCAAGGATCCCAGAAGAGGCGGCAGCCCCCAGGAAATGAAGCTGAGGCCAGAGTCAGGACTGAGGAGGAGCAGGAGCCACGGATGGAGATGCGGCTCCGGGATGCACCTCACCACTTCAGTGCAGCACTGCTGCAGCTGGGCCTCAAGTACCTCTTTGTCCTTGGTATCAGGTGGGTGCAAGGGACAGATCATGGTGTCAGTGACCTTTTCACATGCGTGGACATCACCTTCTTTCACACTTTGCCAAAACTCTAGGAGAGAGCCTTGATTGAGGCTTAGATAAGTGAAGTCATTGCCCAAAGGCCAGTGACCTCAAATGGCAGTACTGAGACTTTAACCTGGGTCTCCATCCTAGTCTTGGATTGTTTCCTCTCTACAGGCTAGGTCTGGACTTGATGGTTGCATTTGGGGATTACTCCACTGGAGAGACTGGGAAAGCTTAGGTGATGGTTAGGATTCTTTCCCAAGCTGTGATAATTAATCATCCTTTCCTTCAGAGGCAGACTGTTTGACTCTGACATTCCCTCCACCCTGAGAAGCTGAGCCTGAGTGTTAAGAGACACAGGAGAATAGTGCTTGTCCACAGTCACACTGCAAGTCATAGTAGGGCCAAGAAAAGAATTAGGTTTCCTAACTCTTAGCCCAGAGTTCTTTCCACTGACAGGTACTGCTTTCCTTCCCCTTCCATTCTTCACAGGGGTCTACAGCAGCTCTCTACTTGACTCACTTCCTCCTCCCTTCCCAATAATTTGACCCCTCCTCTCTTCCTTCAGATTCTGGCGTGTGTCTTGGCAGCCTACATCCTCCGCAGGCATCTCTTGGTCTGGAAGGTGTTTGCCCCCAAGTGAGTGGATTTGCTTGAGAAATGTTGCTGTGGGGAGGGTGAACCTTGGATTAAACAGTGAACATCGAGAATGGACAAGTGGGGAAAAGACTCTAGATCTACTGTTTGTGTCTGTTGAGATTCTCTACCTTTCTTTGCAGGTTCATATTTGAGGCCATGGGCTTCATTGTGAGCAGCGTGGGACTTTGTCTAGGCATAGCTTTGGTGATGCGAGTAGATGGTGCTGTGAGCTCCTGGTTCAGGCAGTTAGTTCTGACCCAGCAGAAAGCAGGAGAACAGTCTAGCCTGGTCTATACGGGTGCTGGATCATCTGCAAGAAAGGCTCAGCCACACCTCTTACCACCTGCAGCCAGGACCTACTGGCATCTGGGACTTCATTATTTTATAATTCAAGATCATAGTAGACCCTAATTCCTAACTCCTACATTGGATACATCTGAGCGACTGAGGGGCTGTCTCCAAAGTGGAATAAAATAATAATGTAAATATATGTGTCTGAGGTGTGGGGAAGCCCTGACTGTCCTGTAAGGGATATGAGGAAGTTCTGTCTCCCTTATCCAGGCACAGATAGGATCAGCTGTCTTACGCAGACCTGGCTGCATCTAAGACCCTTTGAGAAGTGGTTAGAGTTGTCTGAATTCACTTCTCCCAACTCTTTGCAAATCACTACTGTTATTCCACCTGCCGTTTTGCTTTGCCATGGGATGTATTTTACTAAATTCTTATGCTTTAGCTGATAACAGAGCCACATCGTGGGGCACTGACTTTCACTGTCTAAAGCCCCAGTAGTGCTGTGTCTCCTCCTCGATGTGTACTCTCACTTCAGAACACTCTTTGCCCTTCTCTCCTGTGGAGGCCTCCCTGGATCAGACCTACTTGCCCATATAACGCACCTTGTCCCATTGATTATTCCTGACTTGGGGCAAAAACCATATGAATCTGAAGTTCCTCAGATGTCTCCAGTGCCCCTCTATGTTGTGTTGAAGTGCTGGCATGAAATCCTCATGGAAATGTCCACCCAAAAAATGGGAAGCAGTTTCTAAGGAGAAGGGTCAGGACTGGGGTTTGAAGTTTTAGGGTGCCCGGAACAGGAAGAGATGTGACCACTTGAAGAGATGAGGTATATGATTTGCAAATAATTTCTCCCACTTTGTGACTTCTTTGAATTTTCTTATATTTATTTTCTATTGAGAACTCATCTCTGAATTTTTTCCTCCAGTTTTATTGGGATATAATTGACATCACTGTTTAAGGTGTACAGCATAATGGTTTGACTTACATCTTTGACGGTGTCTTTGTGGCAGAAGAGGTTTTAATTTTAATCGAGTCCAGTTTATCCATTTTGAGTTGACTTTGTAGATGGCAAGGTTGCAGTTTGTTTCTTCTTTGCATATGGAGCTCCAGTTCCATTCCCTCCATTTGTCGAAAGGATTGGGCAGGTACATTTGAGCAGTGCAAAGTGCACAGGCATGGGGCTGCACTGCTAGCTAGTCGGACTGCATGTGGTTGAACAGACTGGTGAGCATGTTGGTGCTTCATGGTGAGAGGATGTGCTGATTACCAAGGGTCTCCGTCTCCAGTCAGTTCGTATTTATTTAATTTATGGCTGTGCTAGGTCTTTGGTGCTTCACCTAAAATTTCTCTAGTTGCCAGGAACAGGGGCTGCTACTCTTCCTTGTGGTGGGCGGGCTTCTCCTTGGGTGACTTCTCTTGTTGAACCTGGCAGAATCAGTAGTTGTGGCTCCTGGGCTTAGTTGCCCCGAGGCATGTGGGATCCTCCAACGTCAGGAATCGAACCGTGATCCCTGCATTGGGGATCTCAACCACTGGACCACCAGGAAGTCCTGGTCAGTTCTTTTTGAAGAGACTTCTGGGGCTGGACTTTTCCTGGCGGCTCCCACTGGTACTACAACTCCCAGCATGCATAGGGCGGGCTAGCCTGCCGCGGCGGAGGAAGTTCCCGGCCGATGTGGGCCTTTAGCGGGCCTTTAGCGGGGAGGGAAAGACTTCGCCGCGGTTTCCGAGTGTTGAGGTCAACTTCCCAAGGCATTGGCAAGCTCGATGGCTGAACAGCGGGACTGCGAGCTCTACGACCTACCCACTCCGACACGCCTCCGGTCTCTGGCCCGTCTCTGCCTCCCTCTCTTGTCTGGCCTCTTATTTCTTCCAATTTCCCGCGAGGAGTAAGTAACTCTTGAGACGACCAACCGCCGCCTAGCATTTTGCCAACTGGGCCAATCAGAAGCGCGGGTAGAAAAGGCGGAGGTGGAATCCCCGCCAAGCAGGGGAGAGTCCGTTTCTCCCGGAAAAGGTAGGCCGTCCTGACTGGAACCCCGCGAACAGCAAAGGATTCTTGGCTGGGGCAGAAGTGCGCGAACCCTTTCTTCCTGCTCAGTGGGGGCTTCAAGGCTTACCCTTCAGCAGCCCTCCTTCAGGTGTCTGGGCCCAGCCTTGGCTATCATGGCTCACCAGACTCCTCTGGGCTCTTCAGCCTCAAACGTCAGCTGTCTGGACCTGTGGAGGGAAAAGAATGACCAGCTAGTTCGACAGGCCAAGGTAACGCGGTTTCTGGGACCCTTGCTTTGCAACCCCCAGATACGAGGAAAAGGGTATGCAGTGGGTTTACTCTGGCCAGTGGGGAGGGGCTGAGCTTGACCTCCCCTAAAGAACCAGAAATGGCTGGAGAATGAAACCCCTTGCCACAGCTGCAAGGAAAGTACTATTACCCGATCCCACATTTGACAGGTTGCTCAGGACTCAAGTCTGCCTCTGAAGCGACAGCAGTTGGCTCAGAATGCACTGGAAGGGCTCAAGGGACTCCTCTGTAGTCTGCGGGGTAAGTAGGGCCCTCCCCAGGATGGTCACTCCTGCCGTCCACATCCAGAGACCAGTTCCTCTTCTGCATGTCTAGAATTGAGGCGATTACTCAGGGGGTAAGGGGTCCTGTTTAAGACAGACAGGACTGGAATGGAATCATCATTGTACAGGTGAATCTCTCTCTTCCTTATGCACACACACATACATAAGACACAGAAGTGTTTGAAGAAGTGATTTCCAAGACAGTCTATGGTCACACACACACACACACACACACACACACACACGCATTTGAGGAAACAGTTTCCAAGATGGCCTATTTGGAAAACATTCTGGCCATTCTATAATCTACCAGAGTGTCTTCTTTATTGAGGCCATTTTGGTTGGGGTGATCTCTTTCACCTGAGAGTGGTCTGTGAGATCAGCTTTGTTGCTCCAGGGCTCCCTGCGACCATTTCTGTTCTCCCTTTGGAACTGACTGTCATCTGCAACTTTATTACCCTGAGGGCAAACCTGGCACAGGGTTTCACTGAGGACCTTGCGCAGGATATCCAGCAGGGCCTAGAGAGAGGTCAGTGCCAGAGATTACCTTCCATGCCCCTGCCAGCCACAGTCTGGGCTTAAGTTCCTGCAGGGGGATAGGAGGAACAACATAATCTGTCACCTCTGCAGAGATGCCCTTTGATCCTCCATGTGTTCCTCAGACCAGGAGCACTTTTGTGACCTTTGGGCTCCTGCAGAGAAGGGAAGCTAGAGATGAAGTTGCACCTCAGCTCTATGTGTGTGTATACTCTACAGTACTGGAAACGCAGGGGCAGCTGGAAGCCAAGCTGGAACATGAGCTCCGGGGGCTGTGGGCTCCGTCCTCCATGTTTCCTTGCTTCTACCAGAGCTGCTCCCTGCCCTTCACCACCTTGCCGGCCTGCAGGCTGCCCTCTGGCTGACCACAAACCGTTTTGGGGACCTGACCTTGCTGCTGCAGACCCTGACTGTTAGCCAGGTAATTCAGTGATCTGGATCCAAGGGTCTCTTTCCTCCTCCCACCCTTCTTAGCTGCAGTATCATCATTATGTGCTGGAAAGGCTGCTGGGTTGGTGTTCAGAAGACCCTGGATCTCTCAGGACTCTTAGGTGACCTTGCTCTGATTTGTTCCTCATTGGAGGGATTTTCTTGAGAGCTTGATTATCTTGGGTAGAATTAGGGCTCTTGTGACCTTGCTGAAGTCACTTCCCTGCTTCAGTCTTTGCATCAGTAACCCAAACATGGTCCCTGCTCTGTGTCCTCATGGACTTATCCTGAGTGAGAAGACTCATTAAGATTATCACTGCCCCAGATTTTTCTTCCTACCTGTATCCTTTCCCCACAGCTATTAATCTGTTAGAAATGAGGGAACAAGAATCAAGAGGATCCTTGAGTTTAAAGTCCAGTCAGGGCAGACTGAGATAGAGAAGGGGTCGTTACAAGCCTGGAACCTCTCATCGTCCTTCTTCCCCAGAGCAGCGCCTCTGAGGATATGCTGCTGCTTCTGAAAACTTGGAGACCCCCAGCTGAGGAGTCAGATGCTCCGCTGACCCTGCAGAATGCCCAAGGCTTGAGGGATGTCCTTCTGACAGCATTTGCCTATCGTCAAGGCCAGTTAACAATCTGACTTGTCCCTTCCTCTCCACTTCCTGTCTTAAGAAGTCCTCTGGGCTCATGTCTTTTCTGTCCTGTACCATTCAGCTTGGTGGAACTTCTCTGTGCTCTTCTTCCCCATCAGGCCTGCTTGCCCTGTTGGCCTCTAAGCTGACACCCTGCTTGCCCACAGGCCTCCAGGAGCTGATCACAGGGAGCTTGCCCAAGGCACTGAGCAGCTTGCATGAAGCGGCCTCAGGTCTGTGCCACGGTCTCTGTTGGTCCAGGTATACACAGCCCTGGGGACCTGTCTTCGTAAGATGGTAAAGACCGTCCTAGGATGAGTTGTAGAAACCACAGCTTTCTACTTTGTGAGGGTAGCTGAGGCTTGTGTCCTTTCAACCCTCTAGGGCAGTCCACAGAGAGCTCTGCTCTACTTGGTTGCAGCCCTGAAAGAGGGATCAACCTGGGGTCCCCCACTTCTGGAGGCCTCCAGGCTATATCAGCAACTGGGGAACATAGCAGCAGAGATTGAGAGTCTGGAGCTGCTGGTTGAGGTAAGGAACTATGCCAGGTGAAGATGCAGGAAATGCTGAGATGCTTGTGCTGGTGTGACTAGTCAAGGTTTAAGTAGAAGGATGTATAGTTCCCAGAGATTATAGATAGGTTTCTTCTTTTTGTTAGGCTCTGAGTATCACTCGTATCCCTGAAGCCCGTCAGCTTCTCATTGAGGTAGAGTTATTACTCCCACGACCTGACCCAGCCTCACCCCTTCACTGTGGCACACAGAGCCAGGCCAAGTACCTGCTAGCAAGCCGATGCCTACAGACAGGAAGGTGAGGTCCATCTTGCTCACCTGAGCTCCCCTTCTCACTTCTGATGCTTCCCCTGTGGTGTGACTCTGCTTCTGTTCTTGCAAATTGAGAGGATAAACAAGTCAAGGGTGGGACACGGGTCCCACTATCAGCTTCCTGCCTTGCTGCTGGACCTGAGCTGAGGACTCTTTACCTTGTTACTAATTTCCTGTATCTTGAAAGCTCTATAAAGTCTTCTCCCAGATCCAGTCTGTAAATAGTGTAGATCCATACTGAGCCAATGTTAGAGTCCCACACCTCACCCTTCCCTCACCCCAGGGCCCTTAGCTAAGAGCTTTTGGAGGGCCCTGCTATGGCCTAAGGTGAGGCTCGTGGGTTATGACTCTTCAGGGCAGCGGACGCTGCAGAACATTACCTGGACCTGCTCGCCCTGTTGCTGGATGGCTCAGAGCCAAAGGTGGGTATGCTGCGTTCTGTGTAGTGGGGTGGGAGAGTTGGAGTTTCCTTTGGAGTAGAGCAGGAGTGCTTTTTACTGACTTTTCCTCTGCTCTTCTTTTTGTCCATTCTGGGAGACCAAACTGGGAAGGTTCCCAGAGCAAGGGAGATCCTGGGCAGCAAGCAGTGGATGGTCCCTGCATGGTACTAGAGCCTGGTGATGATACTAGGGCCTTGGAGGTAGTGGTTCATGTCTCCTCAAGACACTGCATTGCATTCTCTTCCCACCCCAGTTCTCTCCACCACCTTGCCCCCCAGGGCCCTGTGTGCCTGAATTGTTTTTGGAGGCAGCAGCAGCGTTGATCCAGGCAGGCCGAGCCCAGGATGCTTTGACCGTATGTGAGGAGCTGCTTAGCCGCACATCATTTCTGCTTCCCAAGAGGCCTCGGCTGTGGGAAGATGCCAGAAGAAGAACCAAAGAGTCACCACACTGCTCACCCTGGGTCTCTGCTACCCATCTGCTTCAGGGCCAAGCTTGGGTGCAACTGGGGGCCCAAAAGGAGGCAATTAGTGAATATAGCCGGTGAGTCCAGGAAGCCAACCAGGATCCTAGGGGAAATGTGGAGGGATAATTTTGTAATTGGGACCTGAGTTGGTGAGCTCTATTCTTAATCTACTCACCCCAGAGTTTCTGAGGTTAACTCTTCTTTATCCCTGCTCTCTTTCCCACTTTAGGTGCCTTGAGCTGCTCTTCCGGGCCACACCTAAGGATAAAGAACAAGGTGAGCTAGACTTAGTTTTTCTCTGTGGTGGTGGTGGTTTCCTTTCCATGTGTCCTAGCCCACCAAGAGATTTAAGAGAAAGGGACTCCAAACAAGAGATATGGTATTGAGGTTTTGGGGATGGTCTGGCTGGAAACAAATGTCTTGATTTTTGGAGAGGTCCCCAGGGCCTGCTTCCATCTGTGAGCAGGGGTGTACATCAGATATGGCACTACAACACCTTCAGACAGCTGCCCTGATTAGTCGTGGACTGGAATGGGTGGCCCTTGGCCAGGATACAAAGCCCTACAGGACTTCCTTCTCAGTGTGCAGATGTGCCCAGGTATGTACATATGCAGGCATTGGCTATGCACAGATGTGTAAGGACAGAGAGGGCCATGGGGAGGTACTTGGGGATTAATGTAAGAGTGATGTTCCTTGATTGGAGGGGTGAATGGGATTGTGCTTGTATATATGTAGCGATACACAACAGTTGTGCAGATACATGCAAGACACAAGCATGTGTGAAGGCCTCCTACGAGTTCACTAGGCTTCCTAATGTCTTCAGACACAAAGACCATACCTGTGCTGAGAGTATGTTGGGAAGGAGCAGGGTCAACTGAGCCCTTTGTCCTGGGCAGAGAGTACCCAGGGTTAGGCATTGTTGGCGGTGATGTATCCCTGATTCCATGTAGGCAAAACACATCCCTGCTCTAGGCCTTAGTTTCCCCTTTTATAAAATGATGTTAAGTCTGTGTCAAGTTGTAAGGCCCTGTGCTCTGGGGTGGGGCTACAGGTTATCAGGATGCTTCCTATCACCTGCTTCAGACTCTGAGGAGGCTAGATCGGAGGGATGAGGCCACTGCTCTCTGGCGGAGGCTGGAGGCCCAAACTGAGTTGCCACAGGAGAATACTGCATGGTAAGGTTGAGGGGACAGCTGGCTTCTAGAGTCCTTAGGCCTACTGAGGGTAGTGGTGAATCAAGGGAGTGAATGGCTATTCAGTCTTCTGCCTATCCTCCCTTAGACATCACCCTTTTTGCTTTCAGGTCCCTTCCCCTGTACTTAGAAACCTGTATGGGCTGGATCCGCCCCCCTGACCGCGAAACCCTTCGTGAGGAATTTCAGACATCTGGAGACTTGTGACCTGTAGCTGCCATGTTTCAAAGAACCAGAACTGGGGCCTCAGTGGGCCATCTGTAGGGAGGGCTTTCTGCCATCCCATCCTTGGGAAATGTGGCTGGAGCTGACCATTCCAGTATATGTCTGGCACTGGAGAGGTTGGTGGTAGTCCTGCAAAATTTGGTATTCTGATTCCAGAGAGCCCTGCTTCCACCAGAAGGGCATTGGCTTGCTCATAGCACCTTTTATCCTGTTTCCCTTTTCATGTGTTGAGTAAAACTTCATATCTATCTGTTGTCTGCCTACTACATATACTTCAGTGGGAAGGCTCACAGCTTTCTGATTCAGTTGAGTGCTGGTTGTCCGTGATACCCTCTCCCAACATCATCTACCTTATGAGCCTCGAGAAAGGGCTAAGGGAATCCTTACTCAAGAAGCACTGCCTTTAATCCGTGTTATCTGAAAGCAAAAATTCTAGAGGAGAGAATTTCTCACCCCCACCCTACCCTAATTTGAATTTCCACTATTTGAGTCAAATATGCCTGTGTCAATAAGGGGTGAAGGGTGAATTCAGTCAATGGGCCCCCAAAGCTGCATACTGAATATAGTTAGGGTTACCTGGTGATTTGGACATGAATTTGAGCAAACTCTGGGAGGTACTGAAAGACAGGAAAGACTGGCGCACTGCAGTCTGTGGGGTTGCAGAGTCGGACAGGAAGATTTAACAGCAACAACCTGGCATTTTGGGCCCAAGGACTTCCAAGACTGTACAATTTTCTTGCTGCCTTGGGCCTTGCTGAATCTGCTGTGTGTTCTGTAGCTGCTTTTGACTCCTTTCTGGACTTGAGTCCACTCCCTCCTTTAGCCATGAATATTAATAGCCAGTGGAAAGGAAGCATGTATCTCCAAGCCCCAAGAAACTGTAAAGCCTATGGGATTACGATTACCAGAGGGTGTAATGACGATAGGGTAGAGTGGATTAAGAGCTGGGGTGTTAGTCAGAGTCCAGAATGAAGATGGCTGGAGCCGGCGTCCTGAAGGAGCAAGGAGAGGGGTTAGAGTGGATATTCAGGTTTTGGTAGAAGACGGGTGTGTAGTTTATCAATACAACCCGACTAGGGTTCAATCCATTGTGCCAGGTTTTTCTAGTAGGGTAAACTCAGGAGCCAATGAACTGGAGCCAAGTGGGAGAGTCTGCCTCCCAGGGATAAAGGCTCTCCTTCGCCAGTCGATCTGGCCCTATTCTTTTTGTTGATTGGTCGGAAATCCCAATCCGTCGAGGAAGCGTAGCGTTGCGGCCAATTGACGTGGCGTTACTAGGCGTGTTGCGCCCGTGAGGCGGGAGCCAGGCCACAAACGAATTTCCTGATTGGCTCCGGTCTGCGAGTTGCTGGGGAGAGGCACGGAGAGGCGGGAGGGAGTCGCCAGGGCAGACGCTGATTGGCTGGGGTGAGAGCACCTCTCCTTCCGATGATTCGGCTCTTCTCCGCTCAGTCTCCGCGAAGCGTCTGCAGCCGTCGTTTGAGACGTCGCTGCCGCTACCCCCCTCGCGGATCAGGCGCCAGCGTCGCCCGCCCGCTCGTCCACCGCCCTAGTGCCGCTGGGAGGAAACGAGAGGGAGGCCTGCGGGTTTGTCGCCGCCACTCGCGCCCCCCACCCCTCTCCGGGAGAGCCGAGTCCCGGTCCAGTCGGTCGCCTGCCACCCCTCAGAGCCGTTACCTGCGGTCCGCCACAGCCGCCGGCTGGGTGAAGCGCGCGCCATGGCCTCCGGAGCTGAGTGAGTGTGAGCGCGCGCCCGTCCGCCCCCTTGGGTGCGCGCACCGGGAGACCCACCGCGCTGGTTAGGCCCAGCCGGGCCTAGCTGTGGGCGCGTCTTGGAAGTGGAGACAGGGAACGAGGGAGAGGGAAGAGGAAGGGGGCGAATGAGGAGCCCCGGACCCCACCGAGCCCAGCTGCGCCCCCGCGCGCCCCCTAGGCGGAGCTTGAGTTGGGCCTGGGTCGGGGCCTGGGCCAGATCCTGCTGTGTCATGCAGGCCCGGGCCGGCCTGATTGGCTCCTTTGGAAGGGCCATCCCGGCCTAGTGAGGTCTGCGGCCTCACACTGCCGGCGCCGAGCCCCGGGGCCTTGCGGCGCCCACCTGCGATCTGATCTACCACCCGCTTTGGGCCTTTGGTCCCAGGAGAGCGCAGGCCCCGCGGCGGGCCCAACGCCCTAACTGGGCCCGGTGGGCGTGGACTTTGAGCCTCGTGAAGGTCTTAGCCCGGCGACCGAGGCGGAGGCCGGAGCTGGGAAAGGCCTGGGAGCTCGAGGAAGCTCAAGAAAGCCCTTTAGAGCTGGGCCGGCGTGGCCAGTAGTTGAAGACCTTAGTGGTGAGAGGCTGTTGAGTAGAGGGCGGGACCAGCCGTTCGGTTCTGGCCTCCTTCATATTAATACTTAAGGCCTGTTATTCATACGAGAAGGCTTTCTTCAGTTTTCCTTGATGTTGTGAAATGGAATTCTTTAGGTTCTTGATAAAATTCAAATCTCAGGTCGTTTTTTATCGGCCTTTCTAGATTTCAGCCTTTGTGGTGTGAAGGTTAGAGTTCCCTTAAACTCACACATTCCTTTCCCTTAGCAGCTATGTTGAGAAATCCTGGGTCCTCTGCTCAGGAAAGCATCAGATAAAACCAGACCACCTCTGCCCATTTTAGAATCAAGAGCTTTAGATACTAGGAGTATAGGGGGAGACACTGCCATCCTGTGGAAACCCTTGTATGCAAATCACTTTACTGACTTGAGAGTTTAGGGGTTTGTGTTTTTTTTTTTTAAAGACGTGTTCCTTTTTTTCAGGTTTCTGAATTGAGATGAAGTATTATTCAGGTGCCTATTTAAAAGAACTACTTAATAATTAATCTTTTAGTCTTCAGTTTCCAAGACTGAAAGTAAAAGTCCAGAATTCTTGGAACCTGGCATCATAAGACAGTTCCTGATCTCTATGTCATCTTGATGACTCTTACCTGAACTCTGTGCAAGTCTCCTGTGGCCCGTTGGGATTCTGAAAAGGGCCTGAATCATGCTGAAGACCAGGGGGATGTCCCCCCAAACAGTTCTCCAGGACTGTTGGCCTGGAATCAAACTGAATTCCATCATGTAGAGGTTACTTTGATCTCAGTAGATAGATGTGGAATTAAAGGTCTTTTGAGAGCATCCCACTCTTCGCCAGTGCCAGGGTCAGGAACGTAGGCAGAAGAGATTTTCCTAGAATGCAGCTTTGAGGTTAAAATACAAAGTTATGGCTAGAGGCACCTAATATTTTATTTTTTTTAGCCCTAGTCCTATACATCAGACAGGAAGATGGGCAGCACTTGAAGGATATTTTGATGCACGGAAGAGAGGGAGAATCGATGGATTTAAATTGTCTTCTTATGTTGACCATGGTTGCTTTCCAGGATGTTTATAAGCACTGGAAGAGTATGCCTCTGCAGCACTGTGATCACCACTTTGGGGTTAAAAAGTTAGTCACTCAGTTGTGTCTGACTTTGTGACCCCATGGACTGTAGCCCACCAGTCCATAGAATTCTCCAGGCAAGAATACTGGAGTGGGTTGCCATTTCCTTCTCCAGGAGACTTTTGGGTTGGGGGAGGCAAATGTAAACTAAGGAAACTCCACTCTTGGAAATTAGTTTAAAGGGAATGAATAAAAATCAAGGCTATGTGAGAGGGTCAGCAGAAAACTTGTAACATTTTTAGATGAATGGGATTTGTGTAATATTACTTTTGAATGTATCAGGACCAAAAGATGTTAAAAAAAAATCCTGTTAACTTCGTAGCTGTTATTCTAGAATATAGACATCTTTTTTTCTTGCAAATTGTAAAGATATTTCCAGTAGGAATACTATTTTGTCATTTGCTGGCTGATAATCCCCAGATCCTAGAACGGTGCCTGTTGTATTTATGGAATTCTCCAGGCAAGAATACTGGAGTGGGTAGCCAGTCCCTTCTCCAGGGGATCTTCCCAACCCAGGGATCAAACCCAGGTCTCCCACACTGCAGGTAGGTTTTTTACCATCTGAGCCACCAGGGAAAAACGTAATATATGTGTGCATGCTAAACTGTTTCAATCATGTCCAACTCTGTGCAACCCTATAGACCATAGCCTGCCAAACTCCTCTCTCCATGGAGTTCTGCAGGCAAGAATACTGAAGAGTATGTGGCCATGTCCTCCTCCAGGGGATCTTCCTGACCCAGAGATCAAACCCAAGTCTCCTGCATTGGCAGATAGATTCTGTACTGCTAGTGCCAGGAAGCTCACACACAGACACACCCCTTGTTAATTTGTTGAGTGAAGAAATAATCCATGGGAAATGTTTCTTTTTATTTATTCCTTGGTGTCTTCCATTGTCTGGCCTCCTTATTTGGGTTAATGTCCATGTTTTCCTGAGCCTTACTAAGGCAAAGTAAGACCTTCTCTTTAAAGTGAGAGCCTGCAGAGAAATTGGTGTTGGGAAGTGGTTTAGGTAGTTTAAACTGATTCAGGCAGCCTTGATTTAGACAAGAGGGATTTGGATTTGTCCCATGTCTTAGCATTTCATGGTTTTAACTTTTTGAACCAACTCCATGGAGTTGTGTATCTTTGCAGAGAGAACCCTGAAACTCCATTTGAGCTTGAGCTTCTTTCTGGTGAAGATTCCAAATCTGATAGTGTTTTGTGTTCAGTTTTTTCAAATATGATGGTCTTTATGCTTTGCATTCCTGTGGTGCACAGAATGCTTTGGCGTTCAGCAGGTTTAGCCAGTAGGAAGGGCAATTTCTAATGATTCTTCATAGTTTCCAGGCTTACTCTGTGGGGCTTGGGGCCTCTCCAGGCCCCGTGGGAGGTCCTCTTACTGCAAGAAGATGAGCAAAGAAAGAGCTTGTGCTATGTTCTGCAATGCTAATCATTCTAAACGTCAGATACCATATGCGAGACAATCATATCTCACTTAAGACAGTCCATTTTGCATTCAACATCTCACTATCTTAAGATAGTAATCCTCTGAGATGAGTGCTACTGTAGTCTCCGTTTTATATCAGCCTCCAGAGAGGTCAAATTACTTGCCCAGGATCACAGCTAAGTGGCAGGGTTGGAAGTCAGACCCAACAAGTCTGACTGCAGAGCCCTGTCTCTTAATCACTATTCTATACTGTCTAAGACTATTTCCATTTGTCTAATTACTGCTCAGCCTCCACTTTTATTTTGTTTTCTTAGTTTCCTGACCCTAGGCAAGATCACCTGGGCCTTACAGCAGGGATACCAGTACTCGGAATACCAAGAGTTGCTGAAACAGGAGTCGTAATATGTACTTGATAAGCATTCTTGATCTTGGCTGACTTTCTCTTTATTTGAGTTCTATGTGGGGACAACTTTGTCAATGCACTATTTCTTTCCTAAGTGTGAGTTTTAGAGACTGGTGGGGACGTTGCTGGAATTTGTTTTGGAACTGACTTCTTTTTCTCTCTCTAGTTCAAAAGGTGATGATTTATCAACAGCCATTCTTAAACAGAAAAACCGTCCCAATCGGTAATTGTTGATGAAGCCATCAATGAGGACAACAGTGTGGTATCCTTGTCCCAGGTAAGTTGGGTCCACAGTCCAATCTTTGCTTATTGCACTTATCCTGAGGGCTTTTCCCAGGTTTCTTTTCTCATTTTTCTTGCAGTGACCACAGATAGAATGGGGTTTACTGGGAATCCCAACCTCCAGGGCTGCTGCTTATCCCCTGGCCCAGTGACCCAAAGGCCTTAACCTTCTTTCCTCAGCCCAAGATGGATGAACTCCAGTTGTTCCGAGGTGACACAGTGTTGCTGAAAGGAAAGAAGAGGCGGGAAGCTGTGTGCATTGTGCTTTCTGATGACACATGTTCTGATGAGAAGATTCGAATGAATAGAGTTGTTCGGAATAACCTTCGAGTACACCTGGGGGATGTTATCAGGTGTGTGTGGAGTTCTTGGCCCCTTGGGGATGGGAGGCCAGAGACTGCCTGTTTTACAGGCAGTACCCCCATAAAGGCCTTTGGCAACTGCAGATATTGGGAGCTTGTAGGCCATGGGAAGACTTAGGTTTCCAGGTTGTCTTTAGGTTTTGGGTCTGCCTCTGGGACTTCAGAATCTGCCTCTTCATGATCCTTGGAACAGGTTGGCATTTCTTGACTTTCTTGGTACCTTTATTTTTTTCTAGCAGGGGTCACACCATAGACCTTGGTTTAGGATGCCATTTGAGGGCTGTATTTCCCAAATAAGCTTATAGCCTTGCATTGATGGCTTTTGTCACAGCTAGAATGAGATGGGAGTATGGGCATGGAAGGTGGACTGCTAGCAGGTTTGTATAAAGATCCAAGCTAATCGAGGTGAGAGACATAGTTTGAGCCAGGCCTAGGATAGTTCCAGTTTGAGTGATTAGACTTTAGGCAAGAGGTTTCTCCGTCTTGAAGTCATCACTGGCCACTGCTACCCAACCATCTTGTCACCTGGCCAGGAACATCTTAGGCTTCAGATTCTTTTGGGGGAATTCTAGGCTTTATGGAGCCTTCTTCCTGAAAGTGCTTGTCTCGTTCTCAAAGTGCTCTGACCTCCTGACCGAGATGATTTTTTCACATGTATATCTCGAACCCTGACACTTGTCAGACTAAGATCCCCTTTTGTAATGTTGGGTTACCAGTAGTAACCAGAATGGGTCATCCTTGGATATGTCTCATCTTCTTCCCTCCTGTGTCTTCGTGGGGTTCCAGATGTGTGGGTCTTTCTTTTGCCTCACCAATTGTGAGTTGGCAATCTCAGCAGCTTATTCTAGAGGCTCCTCCTATCACTTTACCCTGCATATGACCTGTTCTGCTTGGCTGTTGCTTTGCCCTCACTCCAACCCTACCCTGTTTCCTCTCTTCACCTAAAGCTATCCCTGCCTTTTCTCTTTCGCTCGCCATCAACTCTCTGTGCCAGGCCCTTTTGGACACCCAGAGCTTGGGGCTGCAGTGTGGTTGGTAATGTGGAGTCTGCTTGTCATCCTCAGCATCCAGCCATGCCCTGATGTAAAGTACGGCAAACGCATCCATGTACTACCCATCGATGACACAGTGGAAGGCATCACTGGCAATCTCTTTGAGGTTTACCTTAAGCCATACTTCCTGGAGGCTTATCGACCCATCCGGAAAGGTGAGAAATAATTCTGAGGACTGAACTCAAGGGCTATTGTTGTAGGGATACCCAAAAGTAAACTTTGGTCCATCTTTGTCTATTCTTATACATGTATGCATACATACACATTCTGCACACGTGTACTCTCTCCTTCCCTGCTTCCTTGCACTTCCCCTTTTTCCCATTCCCACTCCTTGCTCCAGTATAGTAAGCTGTCTTCTCTTGTATCTCTGAAGGAAGAGGTGGGCAATTTGGGGTGTATCACAGTCCACAGTGTATTTAATACTTAGCACAGTTCTGCTGGTGGTGATTGTTGTGCAAGCTTGGGTTATCTATACCCCAGAAGTCAAAAATCTTATGGGCTTCTTCCTGGCCCATCAGGTTTTATTCAGTGTCTTTTGAGAGGCAGAGAGACTTTTCACAATTTAGCTTTCTCTTTTTGCCTGATGCTTAATAAGATTTGGATGGGAAGGAGATAGGACAATATCTAGTGAACTTGGCATTCTAGATCCCAGGGTCTGATGGGGAATTCTTAGCTTGGTCTGGTGATAGATAACCTCTGACTGCTCTTGTACTGATTGCTGTCACAGGAGACATTTTCCTTGTCCGGGGTGGAATGCGTGCTGTAGAGTTCAAAGTAGTGGAGACAGATCCCAGTCCTTATTGCATTGTTGCACCAGACACAGTGATCCACTGTGAAGGGGAGCCTATCAAACGAGAGGTGAGTTCTCTTCCTTATCCCGGTATCCCACTTTGTGAGTGCTCAGTAGTTCCAAAGAATCTTTAGGCTTGATGATTAAGCTCTTCCCGGAGGTAGAAACCATAGCTATTCATTTCTGGACCTAGATATTTTTTAGAAGTATCTGATATCAATAATTTTTAAAATCTAGATTGAGCCTAATGAGTATAGTGGTTGAAATAATATTTGACGAAGTGATGCTGATGATGACATCTAGATCCCTGCCCGTTACCCACACTTTCTAGCTTCAGGTCTTAGGGGAGCCCACCACAATAAGACTAAGGACAATGTAATAAGGAAAAGCCATGCTAGAAATCTTTGTCATGGAATGAATAAACAAATATAAAGTAAAAGCAAAGATTGGAAAGTCCCTGGCAGCCCAGTTGTTAGGACTCTGCACTCTTACTGCTTAGGGTGCAGGTTTGATCCCTGTTGGGGAACTAAGATCCCACAAGCTGCGCAGCATGGCCATATAAATAAATAAATTCTCGCCCTGGGGTTTTTGAATTGTTCTTTGAGACATGATCCCCTTAGAGCAGAATCTTCTCTATAGCAGATTCTCTACACCAGCATTAGAGAAACTCATCTTTTGCTGATAGTAGCATTCTTACCTTCTCCTTTTCTTTTTCTCTTCCATCTGTAGGATGAGGAAGAGTCCTTAAATGAAGTGGGCTATGATGACATTGGTGGCTGCAGGAAACAGTTAGCTCAGATAAAGGAGATGGTGGAGTTGCCCCTGAGACATCCTGCCCTCTTTAAGGCCATTGGTGTGAAGGTGAGTATTCTGGGCTCTGTTAGCCTAGGGTGGTGGTTAGTAACTACTCACTGTCTAATCCTAGGACCTGTTTTCTTATCTGTTTCATCATTGCCTTGGATTCGAGACGAAGTACTATATTCAGGTTTATAAAACACTCTAAATTCATTAAAGCTACTAATGATCTAGAACAGAGTAGGCCAGTTAAGTTCTCTGTTGAATTTTTTTTCTTAATTACAGTCTTCAAAATGTAAAGACCGTTCTTATCTAATGGACCCTATAAATATAAATAGTCTGTTTTAAATATTTATTATTTAAAGTCTCACCATCGTTGCCAGCTTGTCTAGAATGTGTGTGTGTGAAGTCGCTCAGTCGTATCCAACTCTTTGCGACCCCGTGGACTGTAGCATGCCAGGCTCCTCTGTCCATGGGATTCTCCAGGCAAGAATACTGGAGTGGGTTGCCATTTCCTTCTCCAGGGGATCTTCCCAACCCAGGGATTGAACCCGGGTCTCCTGCATTGCAGGCAGACGCTTTATCCTCTGAGCCACTAGGGAAGCCAAGTGTTGCCCAATAGCAGTAAAGGAAATTTGCAGTGTGAAGGATCCTGAGTCCAGAACATTTGAGAACTGCTGGTCTAAAATGTAACATCCCAATTGTTCCTGTATCATAGGACACCCTGAAGATGAAGTTTCCATCTATCCCTTTCCCAAGTATACATTATGTAAATAAATTTATGTTTTCTGGGGGTACTTTTCCATATCCTTCCAGTGGATGAAGCCAGAGAAAAGACAACTTCAAAGAGGAAAACTTGTGGCTGTTGGTAGGGGAAGTCATTCCAACATGATAATAAATCCTGGAGTGTTGTGATTAAAGCAGTGAATGAGCCTCTGGCCAACACTCTTAAATGGCTGAGCTAGTCCTTGGCTCTTACCTGTCTGAAGTCATGCCCTTGGCCTAATGCCCTCTTACTTTTCCTAGATCCAGGATCTTCAGACTCACTCACACTAAGAGTTTCTTAGTGTGGTTTCTCTGCTCTCTGTCTCCTATGTATTCATAAGTATAGTCAGCTTTCTGGCATTATTATCTCTGCTGCAAAGAGGAGTGAGTACGGTCTGAAGTAAAGTGTCTTCCTAGCAACTGCTATTTGAGGGCTCATTCAGAGTTGAGCTCTAATTCTCATCCTGTTTATTTAGTCCTTCTTAGGCCATTTTAGGGTACCTGGGGTTGGGAGAAGATGAGAGTCTGAACCTAATCAACCCTCTGTACTGGTCCTCAGCCTCCTCGAGGAATCCTGCTCTATGGACCTCCTGGGACAGGGAAGACCTTGATTGCTCGAGCTGTGGCAAATGAGACTGGCGCCTTCTTCTTTTTGATAAATGGTAGGAGACTTGGTTCACTTTGTGTTTGGCTGGACTCCACTTTGAGCTAAGCATGACCCAGTCTCATGAGCAGGAGAAATCATGGACATGCTCATTTGTATACATAGCCTCATGTATACTTAAGTGTTTGTATCTACAGTCCATTGCAGACAGATAAAGCAGCAAGGGGAGGGTATGCCACTCTGGTGTCCCTTGATCTATCCCACCTTGAGAAAGAGTGTTAACAGGCTGAAGACATTAGAGAGGAGTAAGTTAGAATGAGAACTCAAAATGTCTATGCTTACATATTTGAGAGGGTTTGGGGGAAGACTGGCTGAGATCAACTGTCTCTTTGAGAATGATATTCACTGGTAGGGGTCCAACCGGTGCTGCTTCTGCTCTGGCCAGAGGTCCCCCAGCATCTGCTGTCACCATCTTCATACCTTTCAGCTCACCTGAGCCCCTTGACTTCCTTTTATCCTGGCATGGTGGCTACCCTGGGATAATTGTTGGTAGGGGCTGTGAGCAAGTAGGCATATGTTACCACATTCTCACCCAGGACCTGTCTCTGAGCTAGACAGACAAGATATCTGAATACTTTTTGAGATTGAGGAAGGATGTATTTTTGTCACTGCATGCATTCTATTTGCTTTCAGGTCCTGAGATCATGAGCAAGTTGGCTGGTGAGTCTGAGAGCAACCTTCGTAAAGCCTTTGAAGAGGCTGAGAAGAATGCTCCTGCTATCATTTTCATTGATGAGTTGGATGCCATTGCTCCCAAAAGAGAGAAAGTAGGAACTTAACCAAGGGGATAGTAGGGTTGTAAAAGGTCCTGACTTCACTTCTGACCAGACATTTTGTCCTGACAGACCCATGGGGAGGTAGAGCGGCGTATTGTATCACAGTTGTTGACCCTCATGGATGGCCTAAAGCAGAGAGCACATGTCATTGTTATGGCAGCAACTAACAGACCCAACAGCATTGACCCAGCCCTACGGCGATTTGGTAAGGACCTCAAATAACTCTTTGCTGTCTTTGCTCATGTGGAGATTATGTCTCCAGTGGGCTTAATCCTGTTTATCCCTTATCTGTCCTTCATCTAAGTCACCTAATCCTGAGGATTTCTTTTTCTTTCTTTCTTTCTTTCTTTTTTTTTTTTTTTTTTTTGAGGATTTCATGAAGCCCTTTGCAGTTAGGCAAAGAGTAAGGTCCTTTCTTTCCCTTATTCCATGTCATGTCCAGGGTAACCACGCATCCTGGTTTGCCTGAGACTGAGGGATTTCCCAAGTTAATGGGGCTTTCCTGGTTACAGTGGAATGGTTGGATGCCTTAGGCCTGGGCCCTTCTTCCTGTGCACCACAAATGATCCCTGTCTATGCGTCATCTCACAGGTCGCTTTGACAGAGAGGTGGATATTGGAATCCCTGACGCTACGGGACGCTTGGAAATTCTTCAGATCCACACCAAGAACATGAAGCTGGCAGATGATGTGGACCTTGAACGGTGGCATGTTGATGAGGGCTGGCCAGAAGTTCAGATGTTTTATTTCCAGACAGTTGAAGGGAACTGACTAGGGACAGAAGCTTCATATGCGAGGCGATTGATTTTAATTCCTGGGCAGGGAAAGGGAAGTGATCTGAGATTGAATTCAGGAAACTAGGGTTGGCATTTTTCTTGGTTTACACTGAATTAGGGTGAACCAGAATATTGGGGCAGCTTTATTTCCAGCCCCAAGTGCAGGCTTGAATACTTAGAGTCCAGCTAATGAAAGGGCTGCTGGTATGAGTTTAGGGAAATGGAGGACCCAGAGATAGGAGTCAGAGGAAGAAGGCAGGGTCTAAGGCAGAAGAGAGACATCTAAGCTAGGTCTCAGAGACGGGAGAGTAAGTGGATCTTCTCTCTGCAGGTAGCTAATGAAACTCATGGGCATGTGGGAGCTGACTTAGCAGCCCTGTGCTCTGAGGCTGCTCTGCAAGCCATCCGCAAGAAGATGGACCTCATTGACCTAGAAGACGAGACCATTGATGCTGAGGTCATGAACTCCCTGGCAGTTACTATGGATGACTTCCGAGTAAGGGCTGTTTTCCCTTTCAGGTGCACACACATACACTTTGATCTCTTGCCTGGCAATTCTCATCCCCAATTTTTCTTCCCTTTTTTAGTGGGCCCTGAGCCAGAGCAACCCATCAGCACTGCGGGAAACTGTGGTAGAGGTGCCTCAGGTGACCTGGGAGGACATTGGGGGCTTGGAGGATGTCAAACGTGAGCTTCAGGAGCTGGTCCAGGTAGGGTGCTTGGTCCAGGGTCGGTCACTGCTTCAGCACATTGTCATTGATCTGGTGGTACTGGGGTGTTGGCACATTGATTGCAGAAATTATGAGCATGATTCAGGAACCTGCTGTTCTGAGGTTGGAAGCACCAAGAAGCCTGTCACCTTACACCATGAGATGGTGTGGGAGGATGCTTCTCTTAGGTTGGGTTTCTCTCAACCTGGGGAAGATAGCCCTGAATCCTCTTTCTTTTTTTCCTAGTATCCTGTGGAACACCCAGATAAATTCCTCAAGTTTGGCATGACACCCTCCAAAGGAGTACTATTCTATGGACCTCCTGGCTGTGGGAAAACCTTGCTGGCCAAAGCCATTGCTAATGAGTGCCAGGCCAACTTCATCTCCATCAAGGGTCCTGAGCTGCTCACCATGTGGTTTGGGGAGTCTGAGGCCAACGTGAGGGAAATCTTCGACAAGGTGAGCTACAAGTGGCTGGGCTATCAATTCACTTGCTTGGGAACAAGTTAGGGTTAGAGGTTGTTCTTTGGGAGAGTTAAGACCATCCCATTCTGGCAGCTCAGTTAGGGCAGTGAAGATCACTTTATTTTCCATTTTTCCTCAGGACTGAGAGACCCAGTTGTGCTAATGCTCGAGTCCATCTGTCTCTCTCACAGGCACGCCAAGCTGCCCCCTGTGTACTGTTCTTTGATGAGCTGGATTCGATTGCCAAGGCCCGTGGTGGCAACATTGGAGATGGTGGTGGGGCTGCCGACCGAGTCATCAACCAGATCCTGACAGAAATGGATGGCATGTCCACAAAGAAAAATGTATTTATCATTGGCGCTACCAACCGACCTGACATCATTGATCCTGCCATCCTGCGACCTGGCCGCCTTGATCAGCTCATCTATATCCCACTTCCTGATGAGAAGTCCCGTGTTGCCATTCTCAAGGCCAACCTGCGCAAGTCCCCAGTTGCCAAGGCAGGTGCAAGGTCTTGGGTTGCAGGGTCGTGAGTCTGCAGGCTGTGTGGAATGCTCCTTGGTTCCTGGACAAAGTTCCACTGGGGATTCCTGGGGTTATGGTTGAAAAGGAAAGGTGGAAGATTTTGAGGGTATTAAGATGATCTAGAATAAGGAATAAAACTGGTGGCAGAGGATGGAACAAAGTGGAATTGGGAGTGCTTTGGTGGCTCAGATCAGTGTATCAAAAGAGGCTAAAAGCTAAGGTAGCTCTGTTGCTTCTTTTAGGATGTGGATTTAGAGTTCCTGGCTAAAATACTAATGGCTTCTCTGGAGCTGACTTGACTGAGATTTGCCAACGTGCTTGCAAGTTGGCCATTCGTGAATCGATCGAGAGTGAAATCAGGCGAGAACGGGAGCGGCAGACCAACCCGTCAGCAATGGTGAGTCTGTATCCTTAACCCAGATGTGCCCATCGTAGGGAGCCAGGGGACAATCTCCACAGGGCCCTAGAGTGTAAGGTTTTGGAAAGGTCATCTGTCAGATGTTTAGCATGCCATGGAAGAGAAAATGCTGAGTAGATAACCATGTCAATCAGGAATTACAAAGGCTGAGAATAAATGAGCATAGAATCAAATAGAGCAGGGCTGAGAAGCTAGGATCTATGGACCTTCTGTTGTTCCATGGACCCCCTGAATTAAATACAGAATTTTATATGTATGTGTATATAGGCTCAGTAAAGATAGGGACTCTTGTTATCTCACTTGTTTCCCACTGTATCATGGCACAGTGTTGGAAACTGACTTAATAAGCAAATAAGTAATTGGCTTTCTTTACCATTAGTGATGTTTCTCTCCCTCTCATAAAAGCTTATAAACTATAGTGATCCAAAGTCACAGCAGTTGAATGGTTTCTTAGTAGAAGAGATAGGGTGTGAGCCTGGGCTATAAAGAGAGTAGAGGTTAGGTAAAGGAAGTAAGTCACCCAAGTAGATTAGATTGCTTGAGGAATAGAACTGCAGGAATTGGGAGAACCTGGATACATTAAAGAGGTTGTGTGTTACTGGAAGTGAGGCCTGTGAGTAAGGTATAATTCAGTTGTGATAAGCACTGAGAGCCATTGACATTTTCTTTTTGAAAATATAGGCTTATGAGGTATAATTTACATATTGTAAAATTCACTATTTTTAGTATACTATTTCCATGCTTTTTAACAAATACGTTTTAAGTTCTGTAACTGCTACCACAGTTGAGATGGACAAATTTCTGTCATCCCCCAAAGTTCCCTCATGCCACCTTTTCCCCTTTCTTTGGCTGCATCGTGTGGAATCTTAGTTTCCGATCAGAGATCAAACCCATCTCCCCTGCAGTAGATGCCCAGAGTGTCAAACCCTGGACTGCCAGGGAAATCCCTCTCATGTCACTTTAATCAGCTTTTTATTCTCACCATAAGCTCTTGGTAGTGAAATCTGCCCTTCCAGATTTACCATTTCCAGAATACATTGGCAGGTTTTTAAGCAAGGCAGTGACTCCGTTTTAGAAATATTGGCCTCGCAGCATATTCAAGTTGGATAGGAGAGGCCCAATCTGCTGCTGCAATAATGGGATCAGGAAGGCTAGGGAAGGAATCCAGGCAGAGCCTTAACCAGCCCTGGTGGTCTGTGTTTACCTATTCTACAGGAAGTAGAAGAGGATGATCCAGTGCCTGAGATCCGCCGAGATCACTTTGAGGAAGCCATGCGCTTTGCCCGCCGTTCTGTCAGTGATAATGACATCCGGAAGTATGAAATGTTTGCTCAGACCCTTCAGCAGAGTCGGGGCTTTGGCAGCTTCAGGTAACTAGGTTTCAGTGGGCTGTGTTGAAGTCGTCTTGGGGAACTATACAACCAAGGTAGTAGGAGCCCTAAGGATGCTAGAAGGGGTGATTGTGAAAATCCTACACAAGCCCTATCCTAACCCTCTTTTTTGCTTCTGCTCTTAATACAGATTCCCTTCAGGAAACCAGGGTGGAGCTGGCCCCAGTCAGGGCAGTGGCGGTGGCACAGGTGGCAGTGTGTACACGGAAGATAATGATGATGACCTGTATGGCTAAGTGGTGGTGGCCAGCAAGCAGTGAGCTGGCTGGCTGGACCTTGTTCCCTGAGGGTGGGGGCGCTCGCCCAGGAGGGACCAGGCGTGCGCCCACAGCCTGCTCCATTCCTCAGTCTGAACAGTTCAGCTACAGTCAGACTCTGGACAGGGGGTTACTGTTGCAAAAAAAAAAAAAAGCGGTAAAATAAAAGCGATTTTCATTTGGGAGGCGGAGAGTGAATTACCAACAAGGAATTGGGCCTGGGGCCTACACCATTTCTGCTGTAGTTTAAGCAGTGCAGGGAACCCCTGTGGGTGTGAACAAAGGCATTATCACCAGTCCCTACAGCAAAGCATCTGCACTTCACTCAATGCTGCCCAAGCCCTCCCTTTCCCCTACCCAACCTGGGCAGGAGGGTGAAGGGCTACAGTTGCTGGGTGTTTATATAGAGAGTAGGTTGATTTTTATTTTACATGCTTTTGAGTTAATGTTGGAAAACTAATCACAAGCAGTTTCTAAACCAAAAATGACATATTGTAAAAGGACAATAAACGTTGGGTCAAAATGGAGCCTGAGTCCTGGCCCCTGTGCCTGCTTCTTTCCTGGGAAGGGCCTTGGGCTGCTCCTTACTGCCAAGGCACTCTTCCAAATATGAAATACTAGAAGTGAGGCTGCACCCTCTTCCCCTCCTGATTAATACTGGTGTACTGCTGCCTTGCCCAGTGTCTGCGGTTTCACTGGATAGAACTGCAGTGGAGGGCAGGGTGCAGCCTGATGGAACTTTAGAAGTGGTGAATGTGGCATCCTCTACCTGTGTTTGACAGGGATGCTGAGACTAGGCTGTAGAGTCCCCTTTTCCTGACCAAGTCTGGTTTGGGGTAAAGTCTCTGGAGATGGATGTTTTCTTGATGCATCTAAAAATTTTCATATATTCATGTTCTGGTTGAGGATCACTTACAATTATGTCCACCTTTATGTAATTTGTATTATAAAAACATAGCTTTTTTTCTAATATAAAATTCTAGTTTTGGATGTGTTTCTTTCTAAACTAAACATCCTTCCCTGCTCCTAGTTTTTCAGATGATTGCTTGCATAGTTTTGTCCAGGTATAGTGTGTCTTTGTTCAGCATGTACCAGCGTAATCCCTTAGTATTTCTGGGATTCGTATCGTGATGCCTTACTGAAGAAGAATATGATGCAGAGAAAATAATCTACTGAATCAAGCTAGTCATTCTAGTATTTACACCAGCCTCCAGTTTGACCTTTATAGGTAGGTAATTTGCAAGGACTCAAGATAGTTACATAGACTGATTAATTGGGGCATCTTGAACTCATGTGCTGTGAAATAGATATTCTTACACTTTTGTGATTTGCCTTGACTCTCCCTGTTAAATGTGACACTTTTCTCTGCCAGATCTTGTCTTTGCTCCTTTGGTTTTCACACCTTTTAGGTATCCTGATGGCTCAGCTTTCAGTCTTACATTGTTGCACCATCTCATCCCTGTGGCAGCCTAACCTCAGTGAGACCAAAGGCAAGGTCTTCTGGAGAAAAGACATTTGGTACCTCTGCATCAAGCTGTGGGAATAGAGCAGAAGGCAAGATCCCACAAAATATTTGAAGGGTACTAATAATACATTATAGAAATTTATATTAGAATGATTGCTTTGCACTCACAACACAAAGTATACCTGTAGGGAAGGTGGTTGGAACTCTAGACTCCTTAGGGAAAAATAAGAGCAGACTTGTGAGAGGCCTGGTTTTGCTTCTGACACGTGTGCTCATAGCAGTGTAGCATCAAACAGGCACTTAGCTCTTCTGGGGCCTCAAGATTTCTTAGTCTGATAAAATGATTGACTGTGCTTCATAAATTGTAGAAGGCAGTGTGAGGGACGATTTATTGACCACATGCACCTGCAGAATTCTGTGTACTTAAACCAGTGGGTGAACTGTAAAGCGAGTCCCTCTTATTCCCCACAAGTTTTTCAGGAAGAAATTGGAATGTAGTCTTATTATAGCAGATCAAGTTCTATGATTAGAAGATGGGCTTCTAATCAAGAATACGGCATCAAATTAGATCATAGAGGGCCAACAGTTTACCACAGAGGCAAAAGCAAAGATGGAACTATAACATTTGGAGATGAATTGGGGTCCAAGATAAAATCCTGCAAGTAACCTTGAAAGTCTAGTGGTTACATAATGCCCAGGAGAAACACAGGGGTTTGATCATTGCTTTGAGCTGACCAAATGTTAAATAAAGTGAGTCTCTCAGTTGTTTCTGACTCTGCGACCCCATGGAATTCTCCAGGCCAGAATACTGGAGTGGGTAGCTGTTCCCTTCTCCAAGGGATCTTAAATGGTTTGTTAATCTTGCCCAGCCCTACAAACTACTGAGGGCTTAAAAAGATTTTTCATAAAGCTAATTGAGAGATGCATAGACTCATTAAATGGCCCAAAGGCAAGTGGAAATTAAAAGACTGCAGTATCTTTGAGACTACAAGACTTTTTCTGGGAGTGGATAGGTGGGAAGGAAAGTACCTTCAGTTCTACTCTTAGCCAGCAGGTGGTGAGTTGATCTCAGCCTGTATATACAAGTTTGGGCTAAATAAAGCTTCAGAACAGAATAGTAACATTAATGAGAGGAGGCAGAAGAAGCTGCATGTGACTTCTGACTGGCTGTTTTTGTCAACCAGGTACAGAGTGAAAAAAGCATTGGTGTAGGAGTATGGACTTGACTTCACAGAACCTCACTGTTTTTGAAGAGCTTAAAATACAAAGCCATAAAACCAGTGCTGTCAACAAGGCATAACTTGTTAGGGCAGCAAGGAAGGGGAAACCATACCAAGTTAGGGGAATCTCAGAAGCCTCTGGAGGTAGTCTGAGCTGGATGTTGAAGGTAGGAGGCTTCATGGAGTCAGAGCTTAACAAGCATTAGGTTGACTAGCAAGGAAGTGAATTCTGAGAGTCCACACCACATGCAGAACCTCAGATGCCAAGTGTGAACTTCATTTAAAGATGTCATGAGTCCTCTGGGGGTTTAGGCAGAAAGTAGCCATCAGATTTCCAGACAATTCACATTTCCCCCCACTTTTTTGTGGCATACTATTTGACCCAACAATTTCCAATGTACAGTACAGTATTGTCAACCGCATGTACATTGTTTTATGTAGACAATTCACTAACACCCTTGCTGCCTCTGCCTGGTGTGGCTTGTGGGATCTCCGTTCCTTGCTGCTGCTAAATCACTTGAGTTGCATCCTACTTTGTGCAACCCCAAGGACGGCAGCCCACCAGGTTCCCTCGTCCCTGGGATTCTCCAGGCAAGAACACTGGTGTGGGTTGCCATTTCCTTCTCCAATGCGTGAAAGTGAAGTCGTTCAGTCATACCCAACTCTAAGAGAGACCCCATGGACTGCAGCCTACCAGGCTCCTCCGTCCATGGGATTTTCCAGGCAGGAGTACTGGAGTAGGGTGCCATTGCCTTCTCCACTCAGTTCCTTGACCAGGGATCAAACCTGGGCTCCCACAGTGAAAGCACTGAGGCCTATTCACAGGACCACCAGGGATTTCCTGATAAATCACTTAAAAAAAAAAAATGGAGAATTTACTGGTGGCTCAGTGGTTAGGACTTGATATGTTTACTGCTGTGGGCCTAGGTTTGATCCCTGATTGAGGAACTAAGATCTGCAACATGCCCTCCCCACCCCCAAAAACAGTGAGATAGTCTTTTTTTTTTTTTTTTTGAGGATGAAGGAATCAAGGATGGCAGGCATCTGGCTTTGTATTGTGGATGTGGTACACCCTTTCAATAGGAACACACACATTGAAAGAAAAGATTAAAGGGAAAAAGAGTAGGTTTTGGACAAGTTGAATATGCGACAGTACCAGTAAGTGGTTAGATATGCAGATCTGAAGCCTAGGATGGTTTAAAAATGAGCCGTGTTTTGAAATACAGTACCTAATGGGATGGGTTGAAGAATTTTTTTAATGCTGCTGATAAAATTGGACATCTTTTTGCAGGGCTGGGGGAATCAGATTCTCTCCATACCCTACTCAAAAGTTACATTAATAATCTAAATGAACATCTGTGGGAATTCCTTGGTGGTCCACTGTTTAGGACTGGACCCTTTCCCCTGAGGAGGGCACAGGTTTGATCTCTAGTTGGGGAACTAAAAGTACACATGCTGTGAGGCACAGCCATAAGTAAATAAGTAAACAAATATACATCCATGAAAGTGCTAGAATAAAGTGATTTAGAAGCCATAAAGAAAAATGTTGGTAGATTTAAACTCTGGTATGGTAAAAATCACCTTAAAATTAGAAAATAAGCTACATAAACTGGGAGAAAATATTTGCAGCAAATGTAACAGGGTGAATTAATATCTGTGATAGGCAGGATAATGCCATTCCCGAGTCCACTTGCCCCTGACCCCCAGTGTCCATATCCTAATCCTTGGCACCTATGAATGTTACGCTATATGGCCAAAGAGGAAGTTGCAAATGGAATTAAGGTTGCCAAGTAACTGATTTTAAGATAGGAAGAGTATCTTGGATTATCAAGATGGGCCCAATTTAATTAAAAGTATCCTTAAAAGTGGGAGAGGGAAGAAAAAGTGGCATGATATGAGAAGTTAACTTTCTTTTGCTAGCTTTGAAGATGGAGGAGGAGGGTCAATAGCTGAGGAATGAGCGCAGCCTCTAGAAGCTGGGAAAGACAAGGAGTGAACCCTACCCAGTGCCCACAGAAAAATATGGCCCTACCAACCTCTTGATTTTAGTCCTGTGAGACATATATCAGACTTCACAAACTTTGTGTTGTGGTAATTTATGGCAGTAGTAGAAAAGTAATAACAGTATTACAAACTGCAATCAAAAAATGGATATACGATATGATAGCAGTCCAGATGACGACCAAACCGGGAAAGGGACTAAACTTTTGTGAGCTTTGGATGAATGAGCTAAACCTGAGAAAGAGAGCAGAGGGCTGGCAAGAACTGGCTAGAAAGATAGATTTGTGGATCAAGTAAAGAAGGCAGTCATGCCCAGGACCAATAACAGCTGCCTAGCCTCAGATCAGTTGTGCTCCTATGTATATATTTCTTCTGTTGACTTCCTGCAGAGTTTTTCTCAAGGGCAGCACTGGTCTGTGCTTTCCTGGCCTTAACAGTCTCACCCTGTAGAGAACTCCAGGATGATCATATGTGAATAGCTAGAAAAGAAAGTTAAGCCTGTAGAATCCCAAGCTCTCTAATTGTGAGACCCTTATCCTGAGGATATAACAGCTGCAGCAGCATAGGAAACTGACATTCCCAGTACCCAAGACTCCAAAAAAAGACCTGAGTGGGATTTTTCTAGTTCAGCTAGTTTATTAGGATTTCCTTTGTCTCCCCCCCCCCCCACCAACTGGTTTGGCTTCATTTCTTGGGATACTTATATTGGGTGCCAGTACTACCAGGCTTTCCTCTGCTGATGGGTTTGGTGGGCATGGGTCCATGAGTACCCAGAAACTTGGATAATATCCTTTGGAGACTGCTGGTAAGGGGAGCCGGAGGTGAGGAGGAAAGATGCTTACGTTCCCAAGGGCAGGGCTTACTGTGCCTAGGGGCCAGAATGTCAGGAGTTCCCAGCCTTGCCCCTCTCTGACCTTGGGAACTTACATACTTGGAGTGAGGCTGGGGGGAGAAAGCAGTGTGTGGAGAGCACTGATTGCTGTGCTGAGATCTTCGTGAAAGTCTGCTGACAGGGTTCTCTGCTAATCTGGCCTGAGCTGGCTGACTTTCCTCTTTAACTGTGGATGACTCCAAACTTGCATCCACTTCTCCATAGTCTCCTTCTTTGGGTTTCCTGGGGCTGACTCTCTTTTTGGCTGAAGATAGGGCTGAAGCTTTGTCTTCTCTCTTGCTTGAGGCTGGAACCGCAGGGTTCGAGGGCTCTTCCTGGCCCAGGCAGTTCTCACCAGCCTCCATGTGAACAGATGACTCTTGGGGTGAGATCTGGTACGCTGTCTTTGCTTTCTTTCTTTGCTCTTTCCGGACTGTTGTTCTGCCCTGCCAGACTTTTGTGTCTGAGGTTGGAAAGAGAAGTGGGAGTGATAACAATAGGGGACCTGGATAGGCTGAGTTACTGTGCTCTGAGCTTTGGGAGGATGGCAGCTTGAAGAGTGGGGCCACAGACTTGGGGGATGAGTCTGCTGTGGTGGGCAAGAAGAGAGTTTCCTGGTGGCTTGAGTTGAGCTCAGGGTAAGGGAGCTGCTGAATGACTGACTTGGAGATCTGGAAGCAGGGCTCTGCTGTAGTGTCTCCAGCCTGAGTTTCAACTCCTTACTCCAGTGCCAGGCCTGGATCCCAGAGCAGGTGGGTACCTTTGGGATAGCCTCACCCAGGGAGGATGGAGTCTCTGCGTTAGCCCCTGTTAGCAGCCCTCCCTTGGGCAGGCCAGGTTGGTTGGACTCAATCTTCAGAGTTTGAGCTTGGGCAGCGGGCCAAGGTATTGGCTGTAGGGTATCCACTGCTGGAGGGTTGGGGTCCTGGAGGATCCCTCTGAGATGTTGCATATTCCTTCTCACAAACTCGAGG
Source organism: Madoqua kirkii (assembly GCA_006408675.1). Taxonomy (NCBI): domain Eukaryota; kingdom Metazoa; phylum Chordata; class Mammalia; order Artiodactyla; family Bovidae; genus Madoqua; species Madoqua kirkii. The sequence continues at coordinate 38,805 of SJYC01040757.1, forward strand.
TCAATGTGTGGATCTGGTAGAACAGCAGAGAACCTGGGAATTGCGGCTGGGAGTTCAGTGGTCCTGCGGTTCTCTCTTTGTTTCACTGTTTCCTCCTCAGGTTTATAGTCACGTTTGTATCCAATAGGCTCACTCGTGTGAGACTTGGACATAGAGTTTGGGAGTGGGCTGTGGCTCCACACTGGGGACGCAGGAACCCAACAGATTTCTTTCTGCTCCACGTCCCCCCAAATAGGCTTAGAGTCAGGCTGGACTCCCAAGGAGTTGGTTCCATGTGGGTCTTGGGGTAAGCTGCAGTGTGGGAGCTCTGAGGTCTGGGAGTCTTTTCTCCCTCCTAGGTCCCCACATCTAGCTTCAGATTCAAACGGGACCCCCATAGGGCTAGCTCTGAGGGAATCTAGTACAAGAACTGGGGGTGTGCTGAAGGCCAGAGATAAGGATTCAGAAGCCCAGGAATTCCTGGAATGATCAGTGTCCCTCATGCAGTTTCTGACCCAGTGAGGCCTCCCACAGGACTGATTCTGTGGTGTTCTAGAACAGGAGCAAGAGATAGGCTGTGGCCAGGGGCTGGGGACTCTGAAGTCCAGAGGTTGTCTCTCTGCCTAATGGCCCCCCTCGAAGCATTGGAGTTAGACAAGACTGCCTGGACACCTGTGCCTGTGGACTCCAGAGAAGCTGAGGGAAAGCTAGGAGGTGAAACTGGGTCTGCAGAGACCCAGAGATTTTCTTTACTCTCCATGCCCTTCCTTGGAGTCTTAGATTCTGATGGAACACAAGTAGATCTGGTTCCGTGGAGTCCTGGGTCGAGGTCAAAGGCTGGAGGCTCCGAGGCCCAAGGTTTTGTTGAATTTTCTCTGTATTTCCACTGGGGCTCATATCCAGATGACTCTCCCAGGAGTCTGCCTCCCAGCAGTTCTGGCAGGGGATGTGGGGAAGGGCAGAAGGCTGACACTGGAGACCCAGAGGCCATAGGGTTCACTCTGTGTCCCAAGGATCCCCGGAAACCCTTGGTTGCAGAAGGTCCTCCTTCAGGGCTGATATCCTGGGCTTCTGACAGAGGGTCTGGGGCCTGGCAGAGGGCTGGCAATGGGGGCTGAAAGGCTTGAGTACTCTCTTTATGTCCTGTGGTTCCCCACTGAGTCTTATCTGCAGGTGGAACTCCCAGGGTGCTAGTTCCTCGAGGCTCTATCAAGGGGGCTACAGATTGGCAAGGAACCAAGATTGCCCGCTCAGGGATCTGAGGCTTCTTTCTTTGCCTCATGGTTTCCCAGAGGGCCTCAGATCCAGAAGGACCTCCAAGAGGGCTGACTCCCTGGCATTCTGGCAGAGAGGCTTGGGTTAGGCTGGTAGCTGCCATTGCTGGCTCAGGAATTTTGGGGTCCTCCCTTTGCCCCATGGTCTGCCATGGGGCCTCAGACCTAGTTAGGGCTCCCAGGAGACTAGAGGGATTCTCTGCTAGGGAGACAGAGAGTGAGTCTGGAAAGTGTTGTTGGAGGCTAGGTCCGATGGCACCTTCCACCAGACCTCAGGTGAATTGAAGAGCTTGGAGGCTCTGGTTCTTTGAAAGTTAGGCTGTTGGTGCAGAGCTTGATCCCCGGAGACCCAGCGGATCTCTCTCTGCCGCGTAAGCCACTGTGTATTTGCCTCAGTGTCAGATAGGACTGTCTTATGGTCCATGGGAAAGGAGTTAGGATGAAGGGGAAGTGATGGGATAGGAGGGGAAGGTGGAGAGGGAAGTTGCTGAGGATCAGAGGCCATCCTTTCCAGAACCTCTGTAGTATGGGCTTCCTGGGTGGAAAGTGGGGTTGGAAAGCCATACCGGGGAAGCGGCAATACTGGGGGTCTAGGCAGGAAGGCAAGCTTGTTAAAGAAGACAGAAGTACTAACAGATAGCTTCAAGGGAGATCGGCCACCTGAGCTCAGGAAGATGGCCTCCAAGGACTCACTGTGCAGAGAGGGCAGACCCCAGAAGAACTGCCTTTTTCTCTCCTGTGGGCGGCTCCCTGATGCTGTGTGCCTTACAGGCAGGTTGGTCAAGATCTGAAAGGTGGGGAAGGATCGAGGAGGGTTTGGGGTCTGCATGAGTCCTTGCTCCAGTATGCCTGTGGCCTTGTGGAGGCCTTCAGAGTTATAAGATGGCTGAGATGGGGCTGTAGTGACTTGCTCTCCAATAGGTGCTTCTTTAAGAAGAGAATGTGTCTTCAGTGGATCCAGAAATGCCTCCTCTTCCTCCTCTGACTTCTGCTTCCACAGGCGATCAAGGAAAGCCACACAGTACAGAAGTGGTAGGCCCTGGGGAGAGGAGAAAGATACGGTCAGGCGTGAAGGCTTTTCAGAGACACAGAGTGTATCATGAAGCCCTCAGTCTCTGGTCCATACCCAGAGTAGACAGTCACTCATTAGGGCCCACGTCTGGGGACAATAGTCCCTTACCCATCTGGTATTAATGGCCATTACCCAGCCACATTTGGAGACCAGTATTCCCTTACATAACTCAACATCTAGGGTCAATGAGCATTTCAGTTCAGTTCAGTCGCTCAGTCGTGTCCGACTCTTTGCGACCCCATGAATCACAGCACGCCAGTCCTCCCTGTCCATCACCAACTCCCGGAGTTCACTCAGACTCACGTCCATCGAATCTGTGATGCCATCCAGCCATCTCATCCTCGGTCGTCCCCTTCTCCTCCTGCCCCCAATCCCTCCCAGCAGCAGTCTTTTCCGATAAGTCAACCCTTTGCATGAGGTGGCCAAAGTACTGGAGTTTCAGCTTTAGCATCATTCCCTCCAAAGAAATCCCAGGGTTGATCTCCTTCAGAATGGACTGGTTGGATCTCCTTGCAGTCCAAGGGACTCTCAAGAGTCTTCTCCAACACCTGGCTTCAAATGTCGTGTTAATGGTAAAACTCACCTGACCTCACACTTAAGGCTTATGTGGTCACCTCTTTGGGTCCACATTGATGTCAAAGACTCCTACCCTGAACTCACATGTGATGAATTGTTTAACCCTGCTGCACTGCTGTGTCACTCACCTTGCCTCGCATCTTGTCCCCAGAGTACCATGGCTGAAGCTGCTGCCATCTCCCATAGTGCCACCACCTCTGGATCTGCCAAACCATGAACAAAAACAGTATTATCAGATTCCCTGGACTCTGGAGGCAGCTGCTGCCACAGTGTCTGCAGGCTAGGGCATAGGTCAGCTGGTTCCAGAGAAGCCCCACGACTCCCTCAGACCCACACAGATACTCTGGCAGCCATTCCATTTTCCTCAGCCTAGTGGCAGTTTACCCTGAGGTCATCACTGCATCACAGAACAAAGAACTCCCATCCCCCCACATACCTAACAAGTTCAAGTTCAGGTGCTCAAAGAGTCCTGTCTGACTCTTTGCTACCTCATGAATCAAAGCACGCCAGGCCTCCCTGTTCATTACCATCTCTCGGAGTTTACTTAAACTCACGTCCATCAAGTCCATGATGCCATTCAGCCATCTCATCCTTGGTCGTCCCCTTCTCCTCCTGCCCCCAATCCCTCCAGGCGTCAGAGTCTTTTCCAATGAGTCAACTCTTCTCATGAGGTGGCCAAAGTACTGGAGTTTTAGCTTTAGCATCATTCCTTCCAAAGAACACACAGGACTGATCTCCTTCAGAATAGACTGGCTGGATCTCCTTGCAGTCCAAGGAACTCTCAAGAGTCTTCTCCAACACCACAGTTCAAAAGCATCAATTATTCAGTGCTCAGCCTTCTTTACAGTCCAACACTCACATCCAAACACGACCACAGGAAAAATCATAGCCTTGACTAGATGGACCTTAGTCGGCAAAGTGATATCTCTGCTTTTGAATATACTAACTAGGTTGGTCATAACTTTTCTTCCAAGGAGTAAGCGTCTTTTAATTTCATGGCTGCAGTCACCATCTGCAGTGATTTTGGAGCCCCCAAAAATACAGTCTGACACTGTTTCCACTCTTTCCCCATCTATTTGCCATGAAGTGATGGGACCGGATGCCATGATCTTTGTTTTCTGAATGTTGAGCTTTAAGCCAACTTTTTCACTCTCCTCTTTCACCTTCATCAAGAGGCCCTTTAGCTCCTCTTCACTTTCTGCCATAAAGGTGGTATCATCTGCATATCTGAGGTTATTGATATTTCTCCCGGTAATCTGGATTCCAGCTTGTGCTTCTTCTAGCCCAGCATTTCTCATGATGTACTCTGCATAGAAGTTAAATAAGCAGGGTGACAATATACAGCCTTGACGTATTCCTTTTCCTACTTGGAACCAGTCTGTTGTTCCATGGCCAGTTCTAACTGTTGCTTCCTGACCTGCATACAGATTTCTCAAGAGGCAGGTCAGGTGGTCTGATATGCCCATCTCTTTCAGAATTTTCCATAGTTTATTGTGATCCACACAGTCAAAGGCTTTGGCATAGTCGATAAAGCAAAAATAGGTGTTTTTCTGGAACTCTCTTGCTTTTTCCATGATCCAGCAGATGTTGGCAATTTGATCTCTGGTTCCTCTGCCTTTTCTAA
>SJYC01040758.1:0-103265 GCA_006408675.1 Madoqua kirkii
AGCAATATTTCACATGTCACATGTCCTTATATGCATGCCTCTGTTTCTGGACTTTCCGTTGGTCCATTTTTCTATTCCACGTTGTGTACTTGTTTAACTTATGATACCTTTTGACTTATTCTTCAAGAGTATGTTGGCTATTATTGGGCCTTTGCATTTTATATATGAATTTTAGAATCAGTTTGCCAAGCTTCACTAAAAACTGTTAAGATTTTTATTGGCGTTGTGTTGAACCAATACATCAATTTAGTGAGAATCCACATCTTTATGAGAGAGTCTCCCAACTATTTCTTTAGATCTCCTTTAATGTCTTCCCATAATTTTTTATAACTTTCTCCATAATGGTCTTGCACATTAGAGAACAGATTTATTCCTGGATTCTATGTTATTTTCCTTTTGTTTCTGTAACAAGTTACTGCAAACTTGGTGGCTTAAATAGCACAAGTCGCTCATCTTCGAGTTCTTGAAGTCAGAGTCCAAAATGAGTCTCTCTGGGCCAAAGTCAAGCTGTGCCCAGGGCTTCGTCCCTGTGAGAGAAAGCGCTAGTGGAGAATCTGTTTCCTCACCTTTTCCAGCTTCTTGAGGTTGAGGTTCACGGCCCCTTCCTCCATCTTCAAAGCTGGCAACATCAGGCTAAATTCTTCTCACCCCGCCATCTCTCTAATAGTTTTCTTTTGTTTCCCTCTTTCCCTTTTAAGGAACCTTGTGAATACACTGGGCCCACATGGATAGTCCAGAATAATCTCCCTAAAGTCAAGTTATCAGCAACTTTATCTGTACCCATAATTACTCTTTACCATGAACCCATCATTCTCACAGGTTCTAGGAATCAGGACATGGACATATTTGGAATGTCGCTGTTCTGCCTACCATGAATTCTTTATACTTTTTGTAGTTCTATAAAAGGTAATGTTTACAACTATTTTCTAGATAGTTTTGGTTGTGGTACAAAATGCTGTGGATTTTCTATACTGATTTTGTATCCAACAACATTGGTAAAGAAAGTGAAAGTGAAGTCCCTCAGTTGTGTCCAACTCTTTGTGATCCATGGACTACACCCACCAGGTTCCTCTGTCCATGGGATTTTCCAGGTAAGAATACTGGAGTGGGTTGCCATTTCCTTCTCCAGGGGATCTTCCCAACCCAGGGATCAAACCTGGACTCCTGCATTGCAGGCAGACGCTTTACCCTCTGAACCACCAGGGAAGCCCCAACATTGCTAAGCATTTATTCATTCTAATAAACCTGAAGATTCTTTAGAACTTAACTATCAATTCAGTTCAGTCGCTCAGTCGTGTCTGACTCTTTGCGACCTCATGAATCGCAGCACACCAGGCCTCCCTGTCCATCACCAACTCCCAGAGTTTACCCAAACTCACGTCCATCGAGTTGGTGATGCCATCCAGCCATCTCATCCTCGGTCGTCCCCTTCTCCTCCTGCCCCCAAACCCTCACAGCATCAGGGTCTACTGGAAAAACCATAGCCTTGACTAGACGGACCTTTTAAGTATAACTGATGATAAAATGTGCAAATAATGACAGTTTTGTTTCTTTGGTTCCAGCTCTTACGCCTTTTCTTTGCTCTCTACCTAAGTTTCTGTGCTGGCATGTACTGTTTATCCAATGTTGAATGAAAGCGGGGATAATGAGTCCCCTTGTTGTGTTCTGCATCTTAAAGAGTGCTTACATTTCAACATTAAGAATAATGTTTGCTCTGTGTATATTCTTTATAGATATCCTTTTATTAGGTTAAAGAAACTCTTCTAGACCTAGATTACTAAGAAGCTTTTCTAGGGGTTGGTTTTTTTGAAAGTCATAAAAGGATGTTGACTCTTATCAAAGACTTTCCCCGTGTCTGTAAGAATTATATGCTTTTTCTTCTTTAATTTACTAGTGTGGTGGATTCATTAATAGCTTTTCCAGTGTAAAACCAACCTTGCATTCTCTGGATGAATACAGCTTGATCATGGTCCTCTTTTACATGTTACTGAATCTGTTTGCTAACATTTAGATTCAAATTTTTGCATCTACATTGATGTAGGATTTAGCCTAAAATTTTCTTTTCTTACACTGTTTGTTAGATTTTGATATCAAGGTTATACCAGCCTCATAAAATATATCTGAGTGCTTTACCATATTTTCACATGTTCATAAATATTTTGTGTAGCATTCGAGTTTTTTGTTCCTTGTTAGAATTCACTGGTAAAAACCGTCTGGGCCTGGAATTTTATTTTGGAAAAGATTTCTAAGATTTTTAACAATGGATTTGATTTCTTTAATGGTTTTAGGATTATTCATCCTATTTATTACCAGAGATTTTAATTTGTATTATATTTATTAGAAATTTTATATTTCATTTACACATTCAAGCTTACTGTTATGAATTTCACCATAATTTCCTCTTATTCCTCAACAATATTCTATTGTTGTCTATAAGATCTGATGTTCCCTCTTTATTTGTAATGTGGCTATTTGTGCCTTTTCTTTTTTCTTTATTAATCTACTCAGAGTTTTCTCAATTTTATTAGCCTTTTCAAGAAACAACCTTTGGCTTTTGGCTATTGTGGCTCTCTTTCTTATTTTATTAACTTATGATCTTATCTTTATTATAGTCTTCTATTTTCTTTGATCTCCTCTGCCATCTTTTAGCTCCTAGAGATGGTGCTTTGTTCATTAACTTTCACACTTTTCTCTTTTGAATATGAGCATTTACGTTTATAAAACATTCCTCTAAATACTGATTTAACTGCGTCAGACAAGTTCTGATATACTTTTGTGGTTGTTCAATTTCAGTATCTCCTACTTTCCATGGCGATTTCTTCTCTCAACTGTTGAGTTATCTAGAGGTATTTACTAAATCTCAAATACATGAAAGCTTTATCATTATCTTTTGGTGATATATTCCTAACTTAGGTATACTGGGTTCAGATAGCGTGTGGTAACAATCCTTCAACTACGTGTGATGTTCAGTTGTTGTGTCCAAGCTTTGCAACCCCACGGGCTGCAACAAGCCAGGCTTCCCTGTCCTGTTTTCTGAATGTTGACTTTTAAGCCAGCTTTTTGCACTCTCCTCTTTCAATCTCATTGAGAGACTCCTTAGTTCTCCTTCACTTTCTGCCATTAGAGTGGAATCATTTACATATTTGAGGTTGCTGATAATTCTCCCGGCAATCTTGATTCAGCTTGATTCAACTACTTACAGGACCATAAAGCAAATCTTGCATGTGATGGATAAAAATATTTTTCTAGGCTGCTGAGTATTCAGTATAAATCCATTAAGTCAAATTGAATGATGGAGTTTTACAAATCCTTTATATCTTTAATGACGTCTGTCTTCTCCGTCCTTGAGTTACTGTGAGATTTGTCTGTGTTTCCTTTTGGTTCTACCTGGTTTTCTTTGTGGATTTAAAGTTGTGTCACTGGTTGCACACATAACTGGAGTTATTATAGGCATCCTGATGTTATTACTTTTGTCATCATGATATTATTTTTATCACTTGAAGTACTTGATTTTTTACTTTAGACTCACAGTTTATTAGGATTTTTTCTGGTACATTTTTTCCAGTATTTTATTCCAACCTACTATATCCTTATGTTTTAGTGTCTCTTGTAAACATCATAAACATGATTTTGTGGGTTTTATATCTAGTCTTTTATATGGAATATTTAGTGTAAGTATTGATATGCTTTCATTTATTTCTATAACTTATTTCATAACCACTTCTAGGTGTTACTTTATTGCTCTGTGCCCCATTTTTTTCAACTGTAATATGGGGGATAGTAATATCATTATGATTGCCATTTTATTTGTTCTGTCATTTTTATTTATTTCTTTGGACCTTTTCCTTTTCCTTCCTTTCTTCTTTTTCATTGACTAATTAGTTTTCCTTATTCAATTTTTTTGGAGAAACTTGTTTAGAAGTTGTTCATGCTATTTCTCATTTTCTTAATGCTGATCCCAGAAATTGAAACGTCCATAAACTCAGCACCAAAGCCTAAGTCTATGTTACTCATTATCTTTATCCTCCTCCTGAATCTTTATAATTGAAATTAAAGCCGTTTTTAGAAAACATTGATTCCAATCATCCCCTTACCAAAATCTGTTATTTTTCTATACATGTCAATTCTGTTTTAACTTAATTGTTATCATACAGTAAATGTGTGATTTAGATTTATCCACATGTGTGCCCCTCAACATGTTGCTCCCTCTTTCTTGTGTCTCTGACTTTCTATCTGGCATCAATTTCTTTCTGCTTGAGAGTCATTCTTCAGAATTCCTGGTAGTGAGGTTTCAGTGGCAGAAAACCCTATTTTTGTTGAAATGAAAGCATAATCATTTCACCTGTTGAAAAATACTTGTACCACTCAGCGCGTTCTCATTCTCTATAGCACTGACTTCTGGACATTGTTTTTGCTGATGAGAAGTCAGTTGTCAATCAAATTGCCACTTCTTTGAAGGCAATTTGTCTTTGTCTAGCTCCTTTTAAATCATCCCTTCGCATCTGGTCTTTGACACTGTATTATGATATGTCTATTATGTCTTTAAATTGTTATGCTGCTTGGAGTTTAGTGGGCTTGTTGCATGTGTGGACTTGTGTCTTCATCAGTTCTGAGAAGTTCTCGGTCGTTATGCTTTCAAATACTGACTTTTCTCCGTCCTCTGCACCCACTTTTCTAGGAACTTATTAGATGTATGTGAAGGTGTCTCACTCTGTCTGCTGTGCTTCCTTAAGTCTCTTTCATATTTTTTGGTCTTTTGGGGCTGCACTTCTTATAACGTCCTCAGCTCTTTCATTTACTAGCTCTGCCTCAAGCTGGGTTTAATATACTCTCCAACCTATTCGTTAAGTATTTAATTTCAGCTCTCTTTTTCAAGTATAGGAGGTGGTCCATTTGATTATTATCTTATGATGTTCTAGACCCATTATAATCTTCCTTTTCATTTCTCGTAACATATAAAGCATACTTATTTTGTAGTCTGTGTCTGATAAATCCAGTATCCTATCCCTCTTCAGGCCTGAGTTTGCTGCTTTTATTTCTTCTGGCGCTCACACATGATGCATTGTTTCCTTATATATTTAATGACTTTCTTTCTTTTATAACTCTGAATTATCCATGTTCCTTGTAGAAATCCTAGGAGATTTGGGACAAGAGTAGACTCCTCCAGAAAGGATACATTCTCTTCTGTAAGATGTCTGGTATGTGTATATATCTAGGATCATTTTCAAATTAATGAACAACTTGGAAGTTTGGGGGTGGCTTTTCAGGACTGCGCCTTGGGACTGCAGCTTCATGGGAGGGCCAATTTGGGATGGAACCAACGGGTTGAGTCAGGACAGTTTCACTTCCATTTTCTGAGTTTGGTAGGGCTCCCAAATTACTGGGGAGTGGTCTTCTATTAGATTTCTTGCCTGGTGGGCTCTAGGGTTTGTCTTCCTCCTTCCTGTTTTATGAGGCTGCAAAAACTGGTGCTCCTGCTTTGGGAAAACCCTCCATATGAAAGTTGGCATCAGTTCATTGCTAGCCTTTTTGGATTCTGCCTACACACAGGTACCAGGCTGAGTATCTCTTACTTTCCTGCCAGCTTGTGGATGCACTCGCAAATGTGTTTTTACATAATTACCATCATTTTCAGTTGTTTTCAATAGGAGCTTGGTCTGGGCCTCTGCTCCATCATGTTGACACCCTCTTTTGATCTTTCCCTATATTTGTCTTAATCTCTTACGTCACTGTTCAGAGGCCCCCGGATCACAGGATGACAGGCATAGCTCACCCTCTTCCTGCTTCCTGGGACCAGGCTGGCTCTTCAGACTTCCAATGACAGTGGCTTCTTGGATGGCAGACTCAGAGACCTCATCCAACGACTGCGTCGTGTGAAGCCACCCACACTCGCAGCTTTCGCTTGACCACACAGAGTCGCGGAGCTCACTCCTTTGCCAGGTAACCCCTTTCCCAGGCGAGCATCTGTATTAGAAACGCCTGCCTCATGTTCTCTCACGTCACCTCATCAATGAACCCGTGGAGAGGCCTAGTGGGAGAGAGTGAACTCACGTGTTCAGCTCTGCGATCCCGGGCACACGCCAGGGTGTGGATGGGAGGACACACAGGCAATGGGAGGGGGGCGAAGTGGGAACCAGTATTCACGAGGAGTTGCTCTCACGTGTAGAAAGGTTGGAGATCAAGCAAAACTCTTAACATGAAAGTTCCCATGAAATAAGTATTTTCATCTCCATTTACTCAGATGGGGAAAAAAAAATCAAGTCCAAAGTGACGTGTCTGAGGTCGCAGAGTTGACAAATGGCTGAGTCAGAGTTCAGTACCTCAGGCATCTTCCCGTGGACCCAGACTCTGCTCAGTGAATTTCAGATGACAGAGTCTGACGATGGGGTGATTTAGGGGTCGTTGCAGGCCTGTCCTGCCTGAAGGGACCAAATGTCAGGAGGGCAAGGCCAAGCTGGCTCAGCTGGTGAGATGAAAAGGACACGGGCTATTCCTGGCTTAGCCTCCTCTGGCCCTCGGAGGGAGGAGGGGTCCAGACACGGATGCAGGGCCTGGGAGCCGGCAGTCTGGGACCTGAAGAACCAGGACGCGTCGTCCAGACCAGCAGCACCCGGGTCTGCTGCCTCGGCCACACAGCTGGAATGCCCCAGCCACGCAAACGCCCCACCCCTGCTCTGCACGGTTCCCTGGCTCCTGCTGGCCCCACGACGGAGCTCCAGATATTCAAGTCCACGCAGGGCTGCCCTCGGGCTCGACTCAGTTCATCTCCACCGTGGGAGGCATTCGCAACACAGGCCTCACCTGGTCACCCTTCAGGGTGCCTGGGTTAGTTCCAGCATCCACTCCTCCAAGAAGCCTTGCGACTTCTCTCTCGGTGCATCCAGTAACTTCTCTGCTAACTGCTGTATTTGTTTGGGAAACTAGAAAACACTTGGGGTTCCCATGACCCTCCTCAGGTTTGATATAGCTTGCTAGAACAGCTCAGAGAATTCAGGAAAACACATAACGTACGTTGACCAGTTGATTGTAAGCGACATTACAAAGGATACAGATGGGGAGGCGCCCAGGGCGAGGTCTGGGAGGGTCCCGGGTGCAGGCACTTCTGTCCCTGTGGAGCTGGCGTGGACGGCCTCTGGCTCGTGGACGTTTTCACCGACCAGGAAGCCCTCCACACCTGCCTTGGAGGCCGTTCTAAGAGAGCTCCATCTTGCAGTTAACTTACCCTCCAGCCCCCTCTCCCCTCCTGGACAGTGGGGGTGGGACAGGAAGGTCCAAGTTTCTGGTCTTGCTAGGCCTTTCTGGTGACCATGTTGAAGCCACCCAGGAGCCCACCCAGAGCAGCCTCATCAGAACAGAAGGCACTCCTATCACCCAGGAAATTCCAAGGGGGTGAAAGAGCTGTATCGGAGGCTGAGGACAGAGACCCAGTGTCTACTACATCACACTCAGCTGATCCTGGAAAATGGCCATGGCAAGCCCCCACTCCTGGCCCCCAAGGTTCCCTGGAATTCCCAGCGCCCCCAGGGCTCCCAAGGCCAGTGTCTGATCTGTTCACGACTGAGGATGGTTGGTGTTCAGGGATGACCCCCTGCAGGCTGGACACACACTGGCCAGCTCGTGCTGCTGGGGGCCAGCTGGGGCGGAGGCTGCCTTTTCACTCCCTGTAGGCTCCTTGGGGACGTCAGCCCAGGGGACCCGCGGGTCCTTCTGCATTGGCTTGTCCCCGCCCCGAACCCTCATTCCCTTGTGGGGTCCCCTACCTCCCAGACACGCTTGTATGCCCCGGGGCTCTCAAGCGAAGCCCCTCCCTGGGCTGGCCTGTATAAGCAGCCAGGTGCGTGCCCTGGGTAGGCCTCAGGAGAAGCAAGGCCCAAGAGGGTGGAGGCTGGTGGAGTGGGGGGAACGGGCGCCGTGGGCCTCGCAGCAGCTCTGCGTTTGCACCAGTGCTCCCTCCCTGCCACCGCAGGGCAGCTCAGCCCCACTGGGGGCAAGACAGGACGCCCACCCTCAGCCCAGCTCCCAGCAGGAGACAAGCCGCCTGCAAAACCGCCAGGGGCAGTCTGGCCCATGAGGCTTAGGCCTTGAGACAGAGCTGCGAGTTCCTGCCTTCTCCACCAGTGACCCTGCCGGAGAGACAGAGACTGAGACCAGGCTCAGGCCGCCCGCGGCCCTGAGCTCCGTACCCCCTGGAGCAGGCGAAGGCAGCAGTCACGGGGGGTGGGTCCAAGGCTGGTTACAGGACACCCACCTCCACGCTTCACCTCGACTTCTGGAGGCTAGTGTCACCCCCAAACATCTTCCCAAGTGTGTATGTATCTCAGTCCCCACGTCTGTGTGGGGCACTGCCCAGGGCCCCAGAGTGTTCAGGGACTGCCCAGCAGGGCCGGGTCCCCACCACGCCTGGCTCTGCGAGGCGCTGACCAGGGGACACGTGCAGCCCATGTGAGGCGGACCCAGGAGCTCTCTGCTGCCCTGAGCCTGCAGCTGTGCTTGAGAGGCTTTTTAACCAGGATGCACCAGTTCCCATGAATGGGTGCCCATCTCTGAAATCTGGGGGCTCCCAGCGGCCTTGTGCCCCAGGCCCATGGTGGCCTGCTCCCTGCACCTCCCACTCTGCTCCAAGAGCGGGTCAGCCATGGCCCTGCTGCCGTAAGGAAACAGGGGACCCGGGAGCCTCAGACACCTCTGGCTTCTCCCCAGCCCCGCTCTGTGCCCTGGGACCCTCACCCTCTCTTGGGCCCAGGACCCTGCTCAGGATGGGCAGTTTGCTGGCAAGGCCTGCCCGAGGGTGCCTGGGCGGGGGGTAGGGGACTTGGAGCCCACCTGGAATGAGGGCTGCAGGTGAGGGGCGGCTGCCCAGGGTGGGGGCACTGGGCGACTCCGGGAGCTATGAGGGGGAGTAGGTGAAGGCAGCCATCACGGGGGTGGGGTGGGTCCAAGGCTTGTTACAGGGCAGCCACCTCCAAGCTTCACCTCGACTTCTGGAGGCCAGTGTCACCCCAAACACCTTCCCAAGTGTGTGTGTATCTCAGGTGTGTGCCGTGTATCTCAGCCATGTCCGACTCTTTGTGACCCCATGGACTACACAGTGCATGGAATTCTCCAGGCCCGAATACTGGAGTGGGTAGCCTTTCCCTTCTCCAGGGAATCTTCCCAATCCAGGGATTGAACCCAGGTCTCCCACATTGCAGGTGGATTCTTTACCAGCTGAACTACCAGGGAAGCCTGTGTGTATCTCCTGTCTCTTAAGGAGTGGGGGGAACGGGCGCCGTGGGCCTCGCAGCAGCTCTGCGTTTGCACCAGTGCTCCCTCCCTGCCACCGCAGGGCAGCTCAGCCCCACTGGGGGCAAGACAGGACGCCCACCCTCAGCCCAGCTCCCAGCAGGAGACAAGCCGCCTGCAAAACCGCCAGGGGCAGTCTGGCCCATGAGGCTTAGGCCTTGAGACAGAGCTGCGAGTTCCTGCCTTCTCCACCAGTGACCCTGCCGGAGAGACAGAGACTGAGACCAGGCTCAGGCCGCCCGCGGCCCTGAGCTCCGTACCCCCTGGAGCAGGCGAAGGCAGCAGTCACGGGGGGTGGGTCCAAGGCTGGTTACAGGACACCCACCTCCACGCTTCACCTCGACTTCTGGAGGCTAGTGTCACCCCCAAACATCTTCCCAAGTGTGTATGTATCTCAGTCCCCACGTCTGTGTGGGGCACTGCCCAGGGCCCCAGAGTGTTCAGGGACTGCCCAGCAGGGCCGGGTCCCCACCACGCCTGGCTCTGCGAGGCGCTGACCAGGGGACACGTGCAGCCCATGTGAGGCGGACCCAGGAGCTCTCTGCTGCCCTGAGCCTGCAGCTGTGCTTGAGAGGCTTTTTAACCAGGATGCACCAGTTCCCATGAATGGGTGCCCATCTCTGAAATCTGGGGGCTCCCAGCGGCCTTGTGCCCCAGGCCCATGGTGGCCTGCTCCCTGCACCTCCCACTCTGCTCCAAGAGCGGGTCAGCCATGGCCCTGCTGCCGTAAGGAAACAGGGGACCCGGGAGCCTCAGACACCTCTGGCTTCTCCCCAGCCCCGCTCTGTGCCCTGGGACCCTCACCCTCTCTTGGGCCCAGGACCCTGCTCAGGATGGGCAGTTTGCTGGACAAGGCCTGCCCGAGGGTGCCTGGGCGGGGGGTAGGGGACTTGGAGCCCACCTGGAATGAGGGCTGCAGGTGAGGGGCGGCTGCCCAGGGTGGGGGCACTGGGCGACTCCGGGAGCTATGAGGGGGAGTAGGTGAAGGCAGCCATCACGGGGGTGGGGTGGGTCCAAGGCTTGTTACAGGGCAGCCACCTCCAAGCTTCACCTCGACTTCTGGAGGCCAGTGTCACCCCAAACACCTTCCCAAGTGTGTGTGTATCTCAGGTGTGTGCCGTGTATCTCAGCCATGTCCGACTCTTTGTGACCCCATGGACTACACAGTGCATGGAATTCTCCAGGCCCGAATACTGGAGTGGGTAGCCTTTCCCTTCTCCAGGGAATCTTCCCAATCCAGGGATTGAACCCAGGTCTCCCACATTGCAGGTGGATTCTTTACCAGCTGAACTACCAGGGAAGCCTGTGTGTATCTCAGAGAGGAAGTGAAAGGCTGGGGAGGCCAGAGCCATCCCGGGGGCTGGGGGCCACGATGCCAAGTCTTGAGACTGTGTTTACAGAGAGATGAGAACCAGGCCCAAAGAGCACATACTTGGGGAAGGGCTGGGGTTCACAGGGACAGACAGACACGGCTATAACCCTGCTGGCCACCAGCCATGGGTGCCATGGGGGGTTGCAGGAATCCCTACCTGAGCTGGGGGCTGACAAGCTGGGCAGGGCAGGGGGCGGCCGCCTGACCACGCTGGACAAGCAGAGGCAAGGATGCAGGTGACCAGCAGAGACACAAGGCAGGCCCTTTATTAGAGAATCTGTCACTGATACACAGACACACACAGGCCACGCCCCTGAGCCCAGCCTGGAACCAGCCCAGGGCCCAGGACAGCTGATGCAGGGGTGTCCACTCCTGGGGGCAGCGGGAAACTCTCGGTGTTACCCACGGTGCCGTCTCTCCCAGCTCTGTTGCCTTGGGGTCCCCAGGAGAAGAGCCAGCCCTCGGGGGAATCTCAGGGCCAAGGGGGCCACGGGAGGCTCCCCAGACCCGCCCAGGGAAGGGTCCCTCCCTCACGCTTGCCTTCTCTTCCTACCAGCTGGGTTGTGAACCCCAGGTCATGGGAATAGGTGCAGGGACCCCAGGCCTGGGCTGGGTGGATGCGCCACACTCTGGGGTCTGGGTCAGCATCTGCCATAGCCCAAGCTCGCAGGGGGGCCCCAACGGGCAGGGTGGGAAGGGGTGAGGCTGCCACATGTGGAGGCCCCTGTGAGTCCCAGAGAGGATGCGGCGGGCAGATGTGGGGGCTGCGGGCTGAGGGTCGGGTGGCCGGGAGGAGGGGATGGGCATCGTGGCAGCGGCCATGGCCCCATCCCCAGGGAGGGGGGCCTCTGGTCGTCTCTCCCTGCAGGATCAGGGACCGGGGATGGGGCGGACACTCAGGCTTGCGCCTCCAGGGCGCGCACATGCACGCTGGGCAGGCAGAACCACGATGGGGGCAGCTCCTTGCTGGGGCCGTCCTCATGGAACCGGATGTGGAGGAAGAAGTCGCCCGTGTAGAGGAAGAGGAGTGCCCCGAGGCAGGCCACCTGGCCCGATGGCTGCACCTGCGAGAGAAGGCAGAGGTGAGAGCCAGGAGCCACGGGGCCCCTAAAGCCTGGGGAGACCCAGGGCCAGCTGGATGTGGGGGCGGGGGAGGACCCCCAGGCCTGCTCTGCGACCCTGCAGGGCTTCTCTGTGCTGTTGCCCCCGGCAAGTCCCTGCACCTCTCTGCGCCTCAGCTCCTGTCCCGGGAAGGAGCTGACAGCACCTCCCTCCCTGGGCTGTCTGCGGGTCAGCGAGCTGAGGAGTGTTTGGGGCCAAAGGCGCATGTCCACCGGTGAGCAGAGCGGGCAGACCGTGCCTCATGACCTCATTTGCTCCTCTGGGCACAGTGACTGCTGGGCAAGAGGGAGCTGCCCGCAGCGGGCAGGCCAATGGTGCCCTGGATGCCCCATCCCAGCTCCTCAACAGCCTCGCCTCGCCATAGTGGCCCTGCTCCAGGGACTCGCGTATGGAGACGTGAACTGTCTGGGGTCTCCAGGAGAGTCAGGCAGACGAGGGTCGATGCAGAGCCTCTGCATCTGCCGCCCCGGGGGAGGGCCCCACGCACCTTGTCCAGGTAGAAGGTGCCGGAGCCCACGAAGGACACGGCGTGGTGCAGGTCGTAGTTGTGCACGCCGTTCTGGTGGTCCTGGAAGGGCACCACGCTGAGGGCAAAGGGGCCCACGCTGCGCGGGCTCCGGTTGGTCAGCCGCACCTCCAGGCGCACTGGGTCGCCCACCTGGCAGGCCGCCGCCTGGCGGTCACAGGGCTGTCCGTCCACCAGCACGTCTGCAGGGACATGGGGTGCCAGAGCATCAGGGCCCCGGCCGTCCACTGCCCCCCGCCCCGTTCACCAGCTCCTCTGCCCGCCAGGCTGCCATTTGCACTGTGCCAGCCTGGGGGCGGGACACCCGCAGGGCCCAGCACCTGCTCTCCTGACCTGCAGGCTGAGGGGTCCCGGGGGGGGGGTGCCTCCTAGATGCCCCCGGCTGGAAGGACTAACCTCTGGCCCTGACCCCAGGGGCTCCTGCAGGTGGCAAGCAGCCAGGAGAGGGACTAGGACCTGGAGGGGACCATGCACAGGCCAAAGACCAGGCAGGGGCCCGGCCAGGTGGGCCTCTATGGAGTCACCTGCAGAGTGACCTGCCCAGAGGCCCCCGTGAGTGCTGGGCCGGCCCTGGGGGCACCTGGGAGACGTGACAGCAGCTGGGGGGAGGCCTGGGGGTCACGGAGCAGGCTGAGCACTGTCGGGCAGGGGACAGTGAACAGGGGCTGCACGGGGTGGGGGCAGGCAGACGGGAGAGGCCACGCTGTGACCCCTGAGCAGGCCGGCTGGAGGACTGCTCTCTGGCCCGGGCACGAGGCACAGGCTGGGAGGTCAGAGGGACCAGTGTCCTGAAAACAGGCAGAGGAGGGAGGAGCTGAGCAGCTTCTCCTGAGTCCTCCCACTCGCCCTCCCTGGGCCCTAGCGTCCTCTTCTTTAGGAGATAAGAGGAAAGTCTACTTCACAGAGGTTTTGCAAGAACCAGAAATCTGAAAGCAGGGGGCTGGGGCGCACGGCCACCCCGCCAGATCTTATCACCGGCGCCTACATCCACCCTGGGCGGCGGAGACTGTGCGGGCAGGCCAGGTCCCGGACCGGCTTTAATACCCAGCCCACAGGGACAATTGGCATTTACACAGCTTCTCCAGGCCCTTCCTCACCTGGGCTGGCGGTGAATGTGAAGGGTGCAGGTGAATCAGCATGGCGCCAACGCAATAGACAGACCAGACGGGACCCAGTCCTGCCAGCCTCTCCTGGGCCTCTGTGGCCAGGAGGCCACAGACCAGAGCCTACCTGTCGGCAGGCCACATGCAGGACCTGGAGGGTCCCAGCCCCAGGGAGGGGTCTCTCCGGAGAGGTCAGGAGGGGTGTCCCGGCCTGGAGGCCTGTCTCCTGACCCTCAGGCTACGGGGGAGCCATGTGCCAGAGACCTTGACCTGGGGGTTCCTTGGGAGCGGTGGGCGGGACACACAGAACTCCAGCTCTGTGAAGGCTAGCCTTCCTCCTGAGAGACCCCCAGAACCCTGGGCCTGTGCCACCCAAGTGGGGTGTGGGAGACAGTGACACGCCCGAAGATGTCCACGCCCTACCCCTTGGAGCCCAGGTTGGGTGTTCCCGCACGTGGCAAGGACCCTGAGGAGCCGAGTAGCTTGGAGCATCCGGGCGGCCCAGTGTCATCATCTCCAAGGCTGTAAGGGCAAGAGGGGCAGGAGAGAGCTCGGGGAGGCTGCGTGGCTGGGGAGGCAGAGGACACTCAGAACAAAAGGGAGCCTTGACCACAGGGTGGCCACTGACACCAGTCTCCAGGGCCCCGCTCGGCCCTGAGCCAGGTTCCCCCTGTCTGTGTTTCCAGTCACACTGCCTCTCCACCCCAGCCCTGCAGGCCCGGCCCGGCCCGGCCCCAGGGCCTCTGCACCGGCGGCACACCTGGGCCCCCCCGAGAGGCGGCCTCTAACCGCACAGCCCAGTGCCGTCCTGCCCAGCACTCCCTCATGCCGCATCTCCTGACCTCAGCATCTTCTCTCAAGCTCCCTCGTTTGCCCACCTGTTTGTTCACTGTCTGTGTTCCTCTCTTCTTGCCCCAGCACCTGGGCCAGGCAGGCACCCTTCTATTTCATCTTTGTTGACCAAATGAATGGATGAATCAGGGAGTGGACGAGTGGGCTTTGGGGCTGGGGTCAGTTCAGCTCAGTTTGGTCTCTCAGCCGTGTCTGACTCTTTGCAACCACATGGACGGAAGCACGCCAGGCCTCCCTGTCCATTACCAACTCCCGGAGTCCACCCAAACCCATGTCCATTGAGTCGGCGATGCCATCCAACCACCTCATCCTCTGTCGTCCCCTTCTCCTCCCGCCCTCAGTTTTTCCCAGCATCAAGGTCTTTTCAAATGAGTCAGCTTTTAGCATCAGGTGGTCAAAGTACTGGAGCTTCAGCTTCTGCATCAGTCCTTCCAATGAATATTCAGGACTGATTTCCTTTAGGATGGACTGGTTGGATTTCCTTGCTTTACAAGGGACTCTCAAGAGGCTCGAATCCCTCTCAAGGGGCTCAAGGGCCCCTTGGGACCCCTGGAGCTCAAAGAGACTAGGCCAGCCCCTCGAGTGTCCCACAGAGGGGACCTCAGAACCGAGCTGCCACCGCCCGGCTCTAAGGCCAACTCGCATGCTAGGCTTTTGTGGAGGAGATTCTTCGTGCAGGAGCAGCTCATGTTGTAAGAAACCTCCTGGGAGATTAGCCTCTTCCCTTGGAGCATTACATCGGGCCGCAGTCCATCTCCTCCCGCCGCCCCTAGCCCGCTCCTCCTTCACTTTTAATACCAGCCAGCATCACGGACTTCATTCTCTCCAGCCCAGGATCCCTCCCGAAGCGGCTGCCGCGTTTATGCTACAGCACGTCGCCAGGCTCTGGCAGGAACACGGCTATAAATAGAAGGCGAGAGGAGGGAAGGGCCTGCGGGGCCCACTCCAGCGAGGGAGGCGCAGGGAGAAAGGCAGCTGGCCAGTGCCAGCCACGGGCGGCCACCGTGGGGGCGCGGGGTGGGGTTCGCGCAGGGAGAGCCCGTGGGGGGTGGGGGAGCTGCCTGCACCCCGAGGCTGCACCTGGAGGCAGCATGAGCACGAGACTGTCCCCCACACCCCCTCCAGAGCCTCCCCCAAAGCCAAGAAGCCTCCCCCAGCAGCCTCACGGGCTCCTGGAGGGCAGAGGGCACAGCGCACAGGCGTGGCTTCCACGGGCTTTGAGCAGGGATGCTGAGGTATAGAGAGGAGATGGGGCTGCCAGGGCCCTGACGGAAGGTCTGCCACCCAGGGGTGGGGGTGGGGAGGAGTGCGGCTGGAGTCCTGCTTCTGGGGCGGGGCCAGGTCAGAGGGGAGGGGGTGTCCCAGCTCGGCTGCACTCTGGCCCCCCTCCCTCCCCACCTCCCCCCACAGGTACTGCCCGCCTCTCATTCCACCATTACTGTCCTTGGGGGTGACAGGAGCTCCTGAGGGCACCCTGGCCACTGTCCTAAGGTTTCATCATCTCACGCAGTCCCCAGACCAAGCCCGCCAGGTGGAGAGGACATGGCCTCACTTACAGGGGACCCTGTCCTGGTGGGGAGAGGCCCGCTGCCAGCCAGGTGCACAGCTGAGCACTCAGCTCCCTCGGGAACCCTGATGGCCACAACATGAGTTATTTTTCATACAGCTTTATCAAGATTTAGTCCACAAACCCCAGCTCACCCACTGAAGTGCACAAGCCCATGGCTTTTCATCTACTCCCAGATCTGAGCAACCATCGCTACAGGCAATGTGAGAGCGTTTTCATCACCTCCAAAAGCGACCTCTTCTCCTCTCCCACCTGTCCCCCACCCCCGAACAACCAGGATTCAAGCTTCCAGCTCTACAGACACCCAGTTCTACAGACTGTCACACAAGAGTGGGGAACCTCTCCCTTCTCCAGGTGATCTTCCTGACCCAGGGATCGAACCTGGGTCTCCTGCATTGCAGGCAGATTCTTTACTGTCTGAGCCACCAGGGAAGCCCCTATAACCACACATACTTGGTCTTCAAGGGCAGGCTTCTCTCCCCGAGTGTGATACTGTTGGGGCTCAGTCTGTGGTTGTCTATGCCTTGCTCCTTCTCATGAGGGACACACCACAGCTGGGCATCCACGCATTTGTGGACGGGCACCCGAGTGCCTCTGGCCTTGTCTGTTGTGAGCAATGCCACCACAGACGCTTGAGGACAGTGTCTGTGTGGACACAGTTCTCTGGTTCTCGAGGGCACACACCTCGGAGCAGAATTGCTAGTTTGAGTGGAGGGGTGGCATTTAATCAGCCGAGGGATCACCAGGCTGTGCTCTGCAGCAGCGGCGTGACCGTGTTCAGATTCTCTGCACTCCCCCCGGCACTTGCACTGCCCACCTTTTCTGTCCAGCCATCCCAGCACATGGTGTAGTGGCATCTCCTGCCAAAACCGCGCCTGGCCAGGCTGCTGTGGCCCTCGTGGTCTGCAGGGTGGACGTGTGTCTCTGCCCTCTGACCCAGACACAGGTTTGGAAAGGCCTTCTTTCTGGTCTTATTCAGTCATCTCTCCCTGGCTGGGAACCTTCTGGAATTCCAATCCCTTTACCCTACTCGTCCTCTGGGGCCTGGGGCCGGGCCGAGGGCTGGGATGTAGACTGGGCCCCTCTCTCCATAAGTATGGCAGAGGACAGAGGGCTGGGCAGATCCGAGGCCAGCACAGCGCGTCAGGACCTGGACTCCAGAAAGGCAGCTGGGAGCAGGGGCTCCAGAGCCAAGAGGTGGAGATCGGAGCCTGAGGATCCAAGTCAGGGACAGGCCAACAGTCAGGCTGGCCCTGTGGTGTCCACAGCATCTCTCCAGTATGGTCCACGGAGTGGGTGGGTGTGAAGGTTAGAGGTGGGCAGACGCTCTTGGCACTTGAGAGACACTTGCCAAATGGCTGCGAACAGTCCGGCAGTTTTAAACCACAGTGGACTTTTCAAAAGAAAAGACCTGCCTGGCGGCTCCCTGGAGTTGCGCTTCCTAGGTCTAGTCTGGGGTGTGTGTGTATGTGTGTGTGTGTATGTGTGTGTGTCTGTGTGTGTGTGTGTGTGTGTGTGTGTCTGGCCCACAGGCACTCTGTGAGGCATGGACAATGGCAGGGTGGGACTCTGGGTGGAGCCTACACAGCATGTTCCCCTGGGAGCTGAAAGAGACACAAAAACATCAGCAGGCCCCAAGGTCACAGGCAAGTCACTTTTCAGTGGCGAAGAGGGGGGCTCGTGGATTTCGTGTTCAACTGACTCATCTAACGGTCTGCTCGTTCCTTCCTTAGGGCCTGGCTCCCACAGTCGGTGGTGGAGGCCTGTTCTTCCCCTGGAGCCCAGACTCCCGACAAGGACGCTGTTCCAGGCTCACCTTTCTTTTTGGGCTTTTGGTTTCTTTGACAAAACTCGATGGCTAAGCAGACTTAAGGTCTGATTCTGGACACAACAGCATCTTTCGAGACACAAGGAGGAATGAGTGAGGGGAAGGGCTGAGAGAAGCCGGAAAGAGTCAGGTTCTCAAAGATCTACCAAGCAGGCTTCGGCTAAGATGTATTTGAATTTCAAATTTCACAAGGCACACACATTTTTCTAGTTGACATAAATCTTGGATGGGCCTAGATTTTAGAGCCAAATTTGATTCAGGCAAGGCTAGGTTTGAGAATTAATCAAGCTTTGTCACCCTTTAAATGAAGCACACACACACACACACACAGACACACACACAAAACACCCTCAAATGAGAAAAGAATAATAGCTGAGCCTTGGGATGCGGGCTGGGAACCAAGATAAAGCCAGTGGGTTTTGCTTCACCCTCCTCAACACCAGCTGTCCTTGGGAGAAGGCACAGACAGACCTAGCAGAAAGGCCTGCAATTTCCAACGATCCAGTAAAAAGTGGGGAACTTCCTCTACTGCAAATGTAGCTAGTTGCTCTGTACGCAACCAAGGCAGTAAGTCTTCCCTGGGTACCAATGTGAGCCAAGTCACTGACCTACACTCTGTGGCTACTAGGAAACTCAGAGACAAGAGTGTACTGACCTAGGGTGCCATGTGGGCCCTCAGCACCCACATTTAGCGCACAAGCACAAGCAAGCAAGCGCGCATGCACACGCAGCCTCTCCTAGCAAGCCCACCCCTCCAAGTCTTGACCAACTGCATCAAATATGGTTTCCCTTAGTCCAGAAGCTTCCAATGTTGTTTTGCTATTTTCCTGAAAGAGTTGGTAAAAGAGGTTAAAAGCGCGGAAATGCCCTGCAGGTGGGGGTGACGCTGTTCTGGGAGAGGATCTTACACAAAAATAGGCAGTGGGCATTTAGGGAGGAGGTGTGAAACCACACAGTCCCCCTGCACCTACCCTGCCCTCTGAGCCTCCCTCCCTGTGGGGAAGGGAGTGGGTCCTTCTGCCCGCTGTGCGGGGCTCAGACAGGGAGATGTGACAGGAGGGGTGCTCCAGGGGCACGGCTGCTCCCAAGAGCTCAGCTCGGGCTGCCCAAGGCCTCAGGATCACGGGCTCGTCCTGCCCTTGGGCGCTCATCAGGTGGGCACTGCGTGAGACCAGGGCCCTGCTCTCAAGGCGCCAAACGTCATGTGTTTTTAACAGTCACTGAGGTAGCTAATTAGTTCATAAACCAGAATGCCTCCTCCCCAGAACCCGGGGAGGGAGACTGCTCCAGACCCACACGTGTAATTACCCTCCAGTTGAGAACAGCTCCTGAGGAGCCATTTGGCTCTCTTGGGTAAATAATTTACTTTTACAACTTTTCATTAAAGATTAAAGGGAATTAAATTAAAATTAAGGCGAGCTGGAGTTGGAGGGGGGACGTGTGAGGCTGGGAGCTGGCTCGTGGAGAGGTTCTCGGGCTTCCTGGGCACGTCTGTGCAGGGGCTGGTTGGTGGGGAGCCCCAGGCAGCCATGGCCCACGTGGACCATGGCTGCTGGGGACCCTGTGAACCTCCTTCAGTGATGGGGAGAAACACACTTGGCCCACACCACCCGGCAGGTCAGGGGTCCCCCTAACCCATGGTTTTCCCGCTGGGCTGGTGGGCCAGGCGAGCAAGGCGGCGGAGCTCAGACCATGTCCTGGTTCCAGGAGAGCAGAGCTTCTGCCTCCTCCTCTGATGCAGCCAGAGGGCTGGGGTGCAGAGCCAGCAGACGGCTGAGTTCCAAACCGGGGCAGAGACGTGCCTGAAGGCTCGAGGGGCGACGGTGTGGACCATGGGCAGCAGTGCATGCGCAGCTCAAGGCCGGGCAGGTGTGAAGAGCCTGCGTTTGGGGCAAGGTCTCGCCAGAGGGTGCCACACTGCTGGCAGGCCCTCTGTCTCCTCCCTGGCAGTGTGCCTGACTGCCCACCCGCCCCGTACACCTGGGGGCCTGCTGGCTCGGCCCTTCCCTCATGGAACACTTGCCCTGAGACATTCTAGTGGGCAGAGGCTGGCTGGGTGTTCACCAAACCAGTCCCTTAGCGGTAAGGTGTGGACGTGAGACTGAGTTGCGGCCAGGGGGCAGAGGGGAACAATGACACACGCCCCGCAAAGCTGGCCCACAAACTCATCCCTCCTGCAGCCCCTGCTGGGCCACACGACAGAACTAAAGATGCTGGGCGGGTCGGGGGAGGAGCCACAGGATAAGGGCAGCGGTGTGGTGGGCGGGGCCAGGGACCCCCCCTGACCCACCCCATGAGCCCCAGACAGACCCCACCACCCACACCACGAGACACAAAGGTTGCTGTGTTGGGCCCCTGAAATTTGGGGCTGTTTGTTACAGCTGTGCAGCTTACAGGCCTCGTCTATCTAAACTGTCTCCTTTCAGAAGGGATGCTGGGACCCGGTACGGAGCCGGTGCGCCCAGGGTCGGGCTGCGGATCCGATGCTGGGTGGGTCCTAGGATGCGGGGGCCCCTTCCTTCCCCTCTGGAACAGATCTGCCTTCTGCACAGGGAACACTACCACCGCATGCTGGAGATGGGGCCTCCATTAAGTCCTCTGCCTTCAACCCTCTCTTTCTGGACAAGCACCTCGACTGACGATAAACCAGGGGAAAAACAGGACAAAAGAATGAACGCTGTGCCTGCTGGCTGGTGGCATTATGCAAAGACATCATTCTGAGGACAGCAGAGAATGTAAAATGACTCTGCTGTCCCCGAGCAGCGTCTCTACCTTTTCAGTCTCTCATTTTTCATCTTCTCTCAAGACTTACTCAATAAAGCGGCGATCGCTGCCACCCAGGCAGGCCCCTCCATGGCTGTGGCTCTGCGTCCAACCTGGTCCTCCCCACACAAGATCACCCCAGCCCCAGACCACCTCCCCCGCAGGGTCAGACCGCACAGGTGGCTGCTGGCGCCAGGAGGATAGGGAGGAATCTAAGACCTTCCTTCCCAGATGAGAGAGGTGAGGGCTGGAGGGAAGGGCACGCTGGGGGAGGGGGTCTCCCAGCAGGCATGGGAAGGGGCTGTGCAGCTGGTTTCATGCCACTGGACCTTTACACAGCTGCCCTGTCTGCTTGTCCAGCTCAGCCTCACCTGCGCTGTGCTCAGCACTCGGCATTTACCTGGGGTCCTGCCTGCACAAAAATGTGTGGACGCTTCCCTCCGTCCCCCGGTGTCCAGCAGGGGCACCTCAGGGGCACTCGGGTCTCCCCAGGATTTGCAGACCTTCTGCTGTCTGGTAGTGGGGCCAGGCCTAGAAGCCAGGTCTCTGGATTCCTGGGTCAGTCCAGAGGGTTGGAGGGTAGGGGGAGACAGCCAAGAAGAGAAAGGGTTTCCATTGAGAAGATGTAAAAGGGTGTCAATACAGGATTGATAGTCTTCAGAGTCTTCTAGACCAAGCTGAAGACCGCCTGCCGCTTCTCCTCTGCTTGCTCTTCCCAGAACCCTGTGACACCCCTCCTGCCATCCATCACCTCCTCACAGGACCCCCGATACTCTCTGCCTTGCCAGCTCAAAAGGTTGCTGTGTTGGGCCCCTGAAATTTGGGGCTGTTTGTTACAGCTGTGCAGCTTACAGGCCTCGTCTATCTAAACTGTCTCCTTTCAGAAGGGATGCTGGGACCCGGTACGGAGCCGGTGCGCCCAGGGTCGGGCTGCGGATCCGATGCTGGGTGGGTCCTAGGATGCGGGGGCCCCTTCCTTCCCCTCTGGAACAGATCTGCCTTCTGCACAGGGAACACTACCACCGCATGCTGGAGATGGGGCCTCCATTAAGTCCTCTGCCTTCAACCCTCTCTTTCTGGACAAGCACCTCGACTGACGATAAACCAGGGGAAAAACAGGACAAAAGAATGAACGCTGTGCCTGCTGGCTGGTGGCATTATGCAAAGACATCATTCTGAGGACAGCAGAGAATGTAAAATGACTCTGCTGTCCCCGAGCAGCGTCTCTACCTTTTCAGTCTCTCATTTTTCATCTTCTCTCAAGACTTACTCAATAAAGCGGCGATCGCTGCCACCCAGGCAGGCCCCTCCATGGCTGTGGCTCTGCGTCCAACCTGGTCCTCCCCACACAAGATCACCCCAGCCCCAGACCACCTCCCCCGCAGGGTCAGACCGCACAGGTGGCTGCTGGCGCCAGGAGGATAGGGAGGAATCTAAGACCTTCCTTCCCAGATGAGAGAGGTGAGGGCTGGAGGGAAGGGCACGCTGGGGGAGGGGGTCTCCCAGCAGGCATGGGAAGGGGCTGTGCAGCTGGTTTCATGCCACTGGACCTTTACACAGCTGCCCTGTCTGCTTGTCCAGCTCAGCCTCACCTGCGCTGTGCTCAGCACTCGGCATTTACCTGGGGTCCTGCCTGCACAAAAATGTGTGGACGCTTCCCTCCGTCCCCCGGTGTCCAGCAGGGGCACCTCAGGGGCACTCGGGTCTCCCCAGGATTTGCAGACCTTCTGCTGTCTGGTAGTGGGGCCAGGCCTAAAGCCAGGTCTCTGGATTCCTGGGTCAGTCCAGAGGGTTGGAGGGTAGGGGGAGACAGCCAAGAAGAGAAAGGGTTTCCATTGAGAAGATGTAAAAGGGTGTCAATACAGGATTGATAGTCTTCAGAGTCTTCTAGACCAAGCTGAAGACCGCCTGCCGCTTCTCCTCTGCTTGCTCTTCCCAGAACCCTGTGACACCCCTCCTGCCATCCATCACCTCCTCACAGGACCCCCGATACTCTCTGCCTTGCCAGCTCCTCTGGTCCTTTCCAAAACTCAGCTCGAGCAGCACTCTCTCCAGGAAGACTTCCTGACTCACACCCAGCTTTGCACAAGGTTATATCATGTATAGCCTCATGCCAGGATTTTCCGTTGACAAAATGTCTCATTGATTTGAAGCTCACTGAAGGTGAGCTTTTTGAAGGCAGGGCTCAGGGTTCAGTCACTGAACTGATGAATGAACAAGGCCTGCCTATGGCTTGCTGTGTGACCTTAGGGAAATCACTTAACTTCTCTGAGCCTCTGCTTGCTCATCTATATATAACATGGGAGAAATGAACTGGATGGCTTCAAGACAGGCTTCATGGTGCTCAGGCCTGGGCTCAGCCCTCTAGGTCCACTTCAGACCATTCTCTCTACTGAGCCAGGGCGGCATGCAGGCTCACTTGGCATCTAGCTGCTGTGCCAGGACTGTCCTCCTACATTCCCTAGCCCCAGTCTCAGCCTTTTTGCACATGGCCCAGGGCCTGACACCTGCCTGGTGCTCGATCAACATTTATCATGTCAAATGGACTCTTTAAGCAGTGACAGCCAAAGCTTCCCATAGACACATAGCACCCCAGAGCACACAGATCATTCGGGAAGGACACGGGCCACAAGAGAACCTGCTGAGTGGCCCGTGTGCCCAAACTACGGGAGCTGGGCCGCTGGACAGACGGCAGTGCTGAGCCAGCTGCCCTGTGCTGGACTGGGATTGGGGTCGGGCCACTCCTGGCTGTGAGAAGGGGTGCCCGTTGAGCCCCCGGGCCCTGCCCTGCCAAGACTGGGCCACCAGCCCTCTGGCAGGTGGGCTTAGGGGCTCAGGAGGAGGCAGTAAGGGGCACCCCCGTGGGCACGCTGCCTAGGCCAGTGCGGGCAGCACTGCAGAAAGCCCCTTGGTGGAGCTCACAGTATAGGGGATGGGGTGGGGTATGCTGAGGCCTGCACAAACCCACTGCCCCTGACCTGATCCGGGGCACAGGGGTCAGACAGGGCAGGGAGACTCCAGAGCAGACTAGCCTGCAGACGACGGGCCCAGTCGGCCATCCACACAGTGAGGACCTTGTGCTGGGCCTAAGCACCCTCACCAGAGGCGACCCTGTGGACGGAAGCCCTGGCCTGGCTTCTCAGGTGGGGCCCTGAGCATCCCAGAGGTTTCAGGGGTCACACACAAACGAGGGCCCAGACTTTCTTGGACTAAGGCAGGCCCCCGAAAATGAGTGTGAGCCAACCAGCTCCAAGGGGCCCATCTCCCGGGGGCCCATGCCAGCTCCCGTCTACTGCCCTCTGTGTCCCCTCCACCAGAGCTGTGCCCAGCGGAGGACAGGTGTCTGGGGGCTGCTGCCTCTCCTACTGGCCAGGCCCTCCGTGTGCAGAGGAGGAGCTGGGGCCAGGCCGCACCCCAGTCCTGCACGGTGTGCTGTGAAAGCCTCTGGGGCTGGGCCGGGCTCAGGCTACAGGCCGCCTGGGCAGCCCTGAGCTGGAAGAGAAGGCCCTTGCCCAGGGGCCCATGGCTGACTCGTGGCCCTCTGCTCCCAGACGGGCCTTGCGCCACTCTGGAAAGACTGCTGGCTTCTTTGATGCACTCGGTGTCCCCAGAGGCCCCACAGCCAAGAAGGTTTCCCTCTCTCCCTGCAGGCCCCTGTGCCCTTGCTCCCTCCTCTGAGAAGCCCTCCTGCACCTGCCCAAATAGAGCAAGGGGCCCCTAAAGCTCCTGCCCACCCAATTCCTGGCCCTGTCTGTCTCTGAGCTTAAAGCTCTGAGCTGCGACTGCTTCTTTCTCAGCACAAGCAGGGCGTGAGCTCCTCCAAGGTCACCAGGGCTCCGCAGCCCCCGCAGGGAAGCTCCAGGCCCTCAGTCCCTGCTCAGATCCCCCGGCGGCTCCCTCAGCACCAGTTGATGGAACAGGTGAGCTCTTAAATCTCTTCCAGGTCACGGCACTTCCCATCTTTTTTGGTGGGTGGTGACTTCCGCGTGTGTGGCCCTGCTACAGAAGATAGCAGGCCTGTCCCCCCGACCCCCAGCCTCAGGGCCTGTGTTTAAGTTTGCAGAGAACGAACTTCTCACCCCCTTCGCTGGGGACCCCTGTGAGAAGGCCTCTCAGCTCAGGGGCTGTGTCCACCCTCCACTCCTGTGAACAGGGTTGAGCCTTAGTCGAAAGCTGATGTGGGCCTCACTGGTTGTTTGCCCAGTGGTTTCTCATTAACTGAAAATGAAAAATTAAAGACAAAAAGTCACCAGAGATGCAGGAGGGTAGGGGTGGGGATTAGGGGCTCATGGATGACCCTGGGGAACTGGGCCTCCACCACTCCCCAGAACACGGTCACCTCCCTGGACCCCATGCCAGGGTCCGCAGCTGGAGTGCGGCAGAGCCGGGGCAAGTCCAAGCCCGTGTGACCTCACCAGACCCCCCACAAAGGCTGTGTCTCCGCAGCCTTCATGACCTGCCAGCAAAGGCTGAGCAAGGCTAGGAGGGGTCCGCCCGCTCCTGTGTCCCCAGCAGGTCCTCAGGACACGCAGTGACCTGCCCCCCACCCCCCAACCAACGTCCTGCAGCAGTAGGCGCACCAGGGCCGCCACCTGCCCAGGGCCACTGGGTCCTCCCACGGGGCTCGGGAAACAGGCAGCGGTATGTGGGGCCGCCTCTTCCCTGGGGAGCTGGGGAGACGGCAGCACGATGTCATCAGGGCACCGAGCTTTGGAGGGGAGGGTACACGTGACCCCTGCCCACCCTAGGGGACTATCAGATCCCGGTGTCCTGTGAGGGGGTCTCTGGTCTAGGACCCGGCAGGCCCATCTGAGAGCCCCACTGAGCTTGGGAAATGCCATGTTGGTAGCTCAGTGAGTGGGCCCGGCACCCCAAGACTGGTACAAAAGAAACCCGGGTCACTTGCATTCCCCCAACAGCTCATCACCAGCCCCATGGCATCTGTGGCCTAAATCATACTCCAACCACGCCAAAGATGTGGGGGCCTCAGGACTCAGGCCTGGGTTCAGAACCCCGTGCCAGATGGACAGCCAAAACCTGTGTCTCTATGTTGGAGCTAGGGAATGGTACGCGATCAGCCATGGGGCCCCGGCTGAGGCCCAAAGAGCGGCTGTGGAGGCTGACCAACCACAACCCAAACCCTAAACCCTAGCCGCTAATCCTAACCCTAAACCCCAAACCCTAACCCTAACCCCTAATCCTAATCCCTAACCCTAATTGCTAATCCTAACCCTAAACCCCAAACCCTAACCAAACCATAATCCAAACCCTAAACCCTAATCCTAACCCTAAACCCAAAACCCTAATCCTAACCAAACCATAACCTGAACCCTAAACCCTATCCCTAATCCCCAACCACAAACCCTAACTCCTAACCCTAACCCCAAACCTAATGCCTAACCCTGACACTAACCTCAACCTCAAATACTAACCCTAACCCTAAACCTAACCCTGATCCTAACCCTAACTCCAACCCATAACTTTAACCCAAATCCGAAACCCTAACCCTAACTCCAACCTTAACCCTAACCCCAGCTCCAACCCCTAAGTCTAACCCTAAACCCTAAGCCCAACCCTAACCCCAAACCTAATGCCTAACCCTGACACTAACCCTTAACCTCAAATACTAACCCTAACCCTAATCCTAACCCCTGACCCTAACCCCAACCCATAACCATAACCCCAACCCTAACCCTAACCCCTAACCCTAACTCCAGCCTTAACCCTAACCCCAACCCCAACCCCTAACCCTCACCCAAACCCTAACCCCTGACCCTAACTAAACCCAACCCTAAGCCTAAGCCTAACCCCAACCCTAACCCCTAACCCTAAACCCAACCCCTACTCTAACCCTAAACCCTAAGCCTAACCCTAACCCCAACCCTGCAGCGCCGCTGCCCCGCTTGCCCCCGCCGCATCCCTGAAGCAAACCCTCTGCCTCTTTCACCTCCCCTCCACCCCCAGCAGCCCCCCACTTCCGCACATGCCATGGTCCCTTCGTCCGCCCACGTGACCCAGCGCCCTGCCTCCCCGTGGATGGTCGATGGCGTCTCTCAGGCCAGGCCCGTGAGAGAGGCTGAGCCCCGCAGCCCTGGCCAGGCCGGGAACTCCAGTGGGTCTGCGGGCTCACAGTCCCCCAGCCCCCAAGCCCAGAGACAAGGAGCTCTCCATCCTTCCGGCTCAGGGAACTGTCTAAAGGACCAGAGGCCAGGAAACAGCTTGGGGGATGAGTTCACTCAGCCCTGCCGGCTGGGGAACCCTGCAGCCCTGGGACTTCATCAGGGCGTGAGGGCGCTGTGGGGCTCCCTGGGTTCTGGAGGTCCCCAAGGCATGTGCCAGCCACCCTAGAGCTCCTCCGAGTGTGACGACACTCTGGGCTGTAAGATGGTGGGTTCACCGCTCACTGCTGCTAGGGTGGGCACTGGTCAGAGACTCCATTAGCCCTTGTGCTCCCCAGCACCCCACCCCCCTGCTGCAGAGAAGGTATCAGTGTTGCCGTTCTATGGATGAGAAGGGTGAAGCTCAGGGAAGTTAAGGAAAGGCTCGGTATCACCTGGGCTGCCCCACACCCGCGCTTGTGCCTGGAACAACTTGACTTAGTCCTGGTGGCCTGTCAGACTCCTCGTCCCTCCAGGAAGTCTGACCTGGGCTCCAGGCCAAGCTCTCCATCCTCATCTGACCCCCGACGGCGTCACAGCTGCCCTTTCCGCCCAGAACCACCTTCTCTGGGCTCTGAGCCCATGCCCCCTCCCCTCTGAAACCTGGCCCCCACGCCAAGCTCCTCCAGGACCCCTATTCTGCTCCAGTTCACATAGAAGACCAGGCCCCCAACTGCCCCACGTGGCATCAGATGGACCCTGCAGACCCACCAGATGCTCCTTTTCACTCCCACCTCCAGCAACACCACTCCACCCCTGCTTCAAGAGAGGCCCCGAGGATGGGGAGAGTGTGGAGGGTGAGTGCAGCTCCCAGGCTGGGGGTCAGGGCAGAGAGAGGTGTGCAGGGCGAGGGTCCCTGGAGGGAGGGCTTGGGGCGGAGAAGCACAGAGGTGATGCCTGGCTCGGAGAAGATTGTGAAGAAGCAGGTGTGGGGACCTTGAATCACTGGCTGGAGGCGACGGGGTGATTATTCAGCCTCTCTGCCCCACCCTCGCGCCCTCCTGGTTTGACCAGTCAGCCTCCTACCATCACATGAGAGGCAGCCCATACCTCTCTAGGCCAGCACAGCACTCCCTCCAGGAGAAAAAGGGAATGTTTAAAAACAACGTGGATGCTGACTGCATACTGTGTTGTCTGCTTAATTAGCAGGAAAGCCATTTTGGCCCCAGAGCAGCACCCTGGAGAGGGGTCCAAGGCTTCTGACACGTGGGAGCAGGCTGCCGAGGCCTTTGCTGCCAAAGGCTTGGGAAGAGACCCGCCAGGCCGGGCCGGCCACACTCGCTGCCAGCTGGGCTCAGGGCAGGAGCACAGGTGCGGACTGTTTCCCCTGGGGCCAGATGTTCAGCAGCTCTAAACCAGGCTGGCCAGCCAGGATGGAAGGCGCTTCACCCTCCTAGCCTGACACACACACCTCTGCTGTGGCTGGGAGTCCGAGCCCAGGTTTGCTAGCATAGCCCTCGGAGTCCAGGCTGGGACAGGACGCGGTGCAAGCACTGGTGCCAGGCGGTCCCTTCCCTCTGCACCCGGAGTACGAGCTCAGCTGCTTCAGTCATGTTCGACTCTGCGCAACCCCATGGACTGCAGGCTCCTCTCTCCATGGGGTTCTCCAGGCAGGAACGCTGGAGTGGGTTGCCGTGCCCTGTTCCCAGCTCCAGTGCCCCTCACACCCTGTCTGGCTGGCCCCCTGCCCCCCCTCCTGTCCCTTCTCCCTACATGGCCCCAGCCCCCCGCTCTGGTACCAAGTTCAGATGCAGATCCCTGACTGATACGCTCCGTAGCACACAAAGCCGTGAGGAGAACAGACGGCCCTCCACAGGGGATGGGGTCTCCTGGCCACACCCCCACACACGTCGATCAGGGGGTGGCCCCAATCTGAACAGGCTGGATCACAGCTGAAGGTACCTCGGCGGTGCCCGCTGCTATACACAGGGCAGCCCACCCCCACCTTGAGGCTGGTACCAAGTTCAGACGCAGATCCCTGACTGAGGGGAGGGAGAGCTGATGCTTTAGAGACCCCTGAAGAAAGGCTGTAATGAGCATGTCAGGAGCCAGAATGCAAATCAGGACGCTGGAAACAGTCTGTTCTCCAGAACGATTTCATCATCACCAGCCTCACCTCCTTCCAAGCAGCACCTGTTTGCTTAGGAAGCGGGTGAGCCAGTCAGGCCAGGCTCCATGGGGCCAGAAGCCCTGGGCAGCCCCTCTTCGCTGCTGCTCACCCGGAAAGTGAGGGTGGAAACCCAGGCCCAGGCTCTGGGGGTCATAGGGCTGCACGGCTGGGGTGGAACCCTGAGCCCACCACTAGCCACACCACCACCCAGCTTCCTGGAAGTAAAACAGGTTTTAGTAACGGGGCTGGTGGAAACTTCTACATTCTCACATCAAACAGGAAAGAGAGGAGTATTTACTGAGGGCCCTGGCTTGACACTAGCCGGATGCAGATACAGCAGCAGGCATGTTTCAAATACTCTCTGTCTTCTCAGTAGCCTAGTAAGTGAGGGTTATGAGAAAGAAAAATACCCAGGCTCGGAGAGGCTAAGTGATGTGATTGTACCCTCGGGCGGTGCTGGGGATAAAGCGTGTCACTGTCTGAACGCACAGGTCAGGGTCTTTCACGAAAACCACGCTAAGGCCTGGCCTTCTCGGAGAATGAGACATACCGTGGACTCATCTAGGAAAATGACTCTCTACTGAAATGCCTTTATCTGGTCCTAGAATAACTGGATCTGGGGAAAGCTGTGGTCCGTCTTCCCTGCAGAGAGCCCTTTAGGTCTGTCCTTCCATCCATCTGTTCACCTGGCTCAGGTGTTCTCACTGAGCTCACAGGAAAGCAGCAGACAAGTGCACACACATACACACATGTTCTCACACATTCACACACATGTGCACAACACACGCACACGTCTCAGCTGGCCAGGTGGGCAGACCTGAGGAGTGAAGGAGGAGGGCGGGTGGGAGGCTGGTATACACTGGCTGTCAGGGATGTTCTCTGTGAGCAGGGGCCAGACGTACAGACAGACACCCGGAGAAAGAGTGCTGGCAAAGGTAGAGTGGGTTCGGAGGCCCCAGGGACCAGGCAGAAGTGTGTGGTCCTTCCATCAGGTGAGATGGAAAACACAGGGGACCCTGACCTTGAGGGCTCACCAGGGCTGCAGGAGCTGGCAGTGGGGGATGGATGGGAGCTGAGCCAGTCAA
This sequence comes from Madoqua kirkii, assembly GCA_006408675.1. Lineage (NCBI taxonomy): Eukaryota > Metazoa > Chordata > Mammalia > Artiodactyla > Bovidae > Madoqua > Madoqua kirkii. The sequence goes on from SJYC01040758.1 coordinate 29,769, forward strand.
GGGGCTCCCACAAGTGACTAGGGAGCGATGGGGTGGCGACAGTGATGGAAGGTGCAGTTAGACCCGGCGGTGTTCTGGAGGCTTCATGAGCGCATCGCTGGCGTGGAAGGCACCCAGGGGTGGAGCCTGAGCCACCGCGTGAGCTGATTAGGGAGAAGGCCACTGGGGAGTCTGGAGTGAGCAGAATGTGATTTGGGCGTGGTGAGCCGCAGGGCCTCTTAGACACCCAGGGAGGTGTGTGAGGGGCTGAGGACAGGCGTGGACACAGACACGTGTCCTGGTACACACGCACCTCGGAAACACTGCACTCCACGAGAGCTGGGTGCAAAGCCACGTGCTGTGAGATGCTCTGATGTGGACTGTCCAGAACAGGCAGATGGTGAGAGAGGAAACAGATGGGTGGTCGCCGGGAGCCCCGGGGGGAGATGGGGAGTGACAACTACTGGGAATGGACTCTCGTGGTGGGGCCAGGCTCTAAAACCAGGCCTCGGTGCTGGCTGTGTGGCTCGAGCCCCCAGGACCAGAGGGGCAAAGCCTGTGACCGACAAGCCACGTCTCCGCTTTAAGAAAGGAGCTGGGGCGGTGGTGGGAGCAGAGCTGCACTGGATGAGAATCGGGCTCAGGTAAGAGCCCAGGGCCCCACGACACCTGGAGGTCGGGGAGGAGGAGAGACAGCAGGGGAGTGGATGGCGTGACCCCAGGGAGAAACGTGTCCCAGGAGCTGAGTGGACAAGGCGCGAGGAGGACGATGTGATCGGCAGTGACGGTGCGGTGACAGGACAGGTGACGGGCCCGGGGCCCCGGGCGGTGAGCGAGGGGAAGGAGGGGGCTCGAGAGGGCTTGGGAGAGGGAGGAGCGGGTGGGAGCACTCACTGAAGCTGCGGCTGCAAAGGAGGAGGACGGGGGCCACAGGAGGCGCGACACCACGGGGGTCGAGCGCCGTCCTGGAGGGAGGCGGGGATGGGAGGCGGCGGTGAGAGCAGGACAGAGCCCGTCGCAGAGGGAGGGCCCTGGGGAGGCCCCAGGGAGGACGCCCACAGCCCACGCCCCTGGCCGCACTTCACACTAGGCTCCAGCACAGCCCTTGTCTTGGAGCAGCCGCCTCTGCTTTCCCAGCACCAGGTTGGATGCCCACTCAGTCAGATTGCTTACCCCTCCGGTGAGTGCACTTCCAGAGTCTGAATGCCCAGACACACCAGTCCCACAGCCGTCATCGTGGGGGAGCCCTCGTTCCTGGGGGTTCTGTGTAGACCAAGGGAAGGACAGCTGGATCTGAGCCAGCCAGGCCCAGGGGATCTGAGTCCCCTTGCCCAGGTGGGCTTTGGGCGTAAGATCCCGCCAGTGGGTTCCAAGGGCCTTGGGGCGAAGGAGACGCCAATGCCTGGTGGAAAGTGTGTGTGCTCTGGTCCCCTGGCTGCGTGTCTCTGCCACCCACCCCCGCCGCCACCCCATGAGATGATGCCCCTCCAGGGCTTCTATCTTCTCTCCTCGCTCAGGCCAGCACCTGGCACACAGCAGGTCTTCAGCACCGCAAGGCCAATGGTCATTAAAGGCACTCTGTGGTCAGTCTCGGTCAGCAGATACTTGGGTTCCCCTGGAGAATACTGAGCACCATTCTGGACCACCCAGAGCTGGGGGAGGGTCTCATCCTACGTCCATGCACCCTGCCAGCCCTCCCTGCCCCCGGCTGGTTTGTCTGTCCTCCACCCTATTGCTCCTTGCTTACACACCAGGCTCAGAAGGAGTCTGGGTAGACGCTGGAGTTCTGGGGGCAGGAGGAGGGAGGACCAGGCAGAGCTGGGGAGAGTCCACAGCGGGTGGGGGGTCTGAAAGCTTAGCCCACCTCCACAGGGTCCTGGCCACCCCCCTGGAAGGACAGGCGTGTGGTGTTGACTTGTGCGAGTCTGCGCCTTCCTGGACAGATTGTGCAAAGTTTTCACCCGATCCTTGAGATACCCTGGGGCCCCAAGGGGTTAGCAGCAGCCAGTGTCTTGACACTGAAAGATGGCTGGGCCCAGGCAGGAGGAGGAGAGGTGAGGGAAAGAGACTGAATTAAGAGGAGGAGACAGGAAAGGAGAATGAAGGTGGGTCCAAGATTCGTGCATGGCTCAGAATCCCCATCAAGGACTGACAAGAGAAGGCGGATTCTGAAGTCCCTTGGGCAGGCTACGGAGCCGGGGTCCAGAGGGAAGGGCAGGCCCCAAGTGCTGAGTCGGGGAGACTCCGGAGGCTGAAAGCAAGAGCAGTAGGCGTGGGTGTGCGAGACCCGTGTTCTCGGAATGCAAGGCCCGCTCCACTCTGCTCGTGAGCTACACCCAAGAGAGTCCTTCTCCCACAAGCGGGTTTGCACCCACAGGGCGAGGACAATGCATCCAGACCACACACCCCTGGCACCCTTCCCATCAGGGACCTCGGTGGGGCTGGGAATGGGAGACTCACTCAGCCAGGTTCTCTGGCACCCGATCCAGAGCTCGGAAACTGGCAGTGGCCCCTTAAGGACTCTTTATCCCCAAAAGGGTTACAAGTACAAAAATAATCATGGAGCAATTTTCATAGATACAACATAAAACATACAAAGCGACTCAACAGTGGGGTGTTTTGCTTCTTTCCCCTTTTTCACAAGCCCCAAGGGGACCTACCAAACCCTCTTGGCCCCAAACATTGAGGAACAGCCACAGGAAGGAGGAGGAGCTTCCCTGCTTTGTGGGGGTGGAGACTTGTCCCTGGGCGGGTGGCCTCTCAGCTCCGCCCCAACCTGGGAACAGAGACGGCCAGAGTCCTAAGGCCCTGCCCCACCACCCTGGGACGGGTCCTCTGCAGTGCCCCGAGGCCCCAGCCCACCTCTGAGCCTCTATCCCCAGGATGAGCATGATGACTGTATGCTCATAAGCCCCCAAGTGACAGACCGCTTTTCTGCAAATGCAAACTGCAGCCCCACCTGCAGCCTTCCTTCAAAACACAGGCACTGACCCCTGCACCAAGGTCTCTGATATCAGACACCCACTCACATCAGGGCGCTCAGGTTTACCGCCCCCTGGAGTTCACAGGGGTCAGGCCACTTCTGATTCCTTCTCTATAACGTGCTAACCTGGCATTGCGCGGGGATGCGCAAGCTAGTCCCTGAAAACGCACTCAGCCCAAGGTGTTTGCCCTTAGGGCCTCCAATTCCAAGCTCCCCACCGGAGAAGACCACAGAGGGGTCTCAGGGCTGGAGTCTGCCTGCACCAGCGTCCGAACCTGGCTCCTCCTGAGCACCTTCCTCAAGGGGAAAACCAGGCAGGCCCACATCACATCCCCTGCGAGCGTCTGTTCTCCAGAAGGCATCGCTGGTCTGGGCGTCCACGAGCTTGCTGCTACAGCATCGTCACAGGTCCTGACTCCCTACTACGAGTGTGTGCCCCCTGCACGACTGTGAGCCCGGGCACAAGCCCCCTGCCAGTCACAGCACTGTACCTGCTACTGCCCCCTCCTGATGCTGCGAGGCCCACGGTGACGACCACGGCCTTCACACAACACCTGTCTCACTGCTCACAACAGCCGTGCCAGGTGGGAAGGGCGATTCCTCAGATCACAGGTGACAGGCAGCCTCCGAGGGCTCCGGGAGCATGCCACCTGCCCCATCTGATCGCAAAGCCCCGCTTTCCCGCTCCAGCCACGTGCTCTGAAGCAGGTGGTCGGCCAGCTCCACGCAGGGAGAAATGCAAGGCGCCAGCAGATGAAGCCTGAGACAGAGAGACAGGCCCAGGTGGGGGTTCGGGCAGAAGAAGGTGGGAGGGCAGGGAGAAGCTTCCAGATGCAGGAGACGTGGGAGCCGAAGGCAGAGATGAGAAGGTGGTGGGAGCTGGCCGGGCCCACACTCTGAACAGAGGCAGGAACCCAGCAGACATGCCGGGGCTGCGTCCAAGGAGAAGCACAGACAGCTGATGCCCACGTGGCGAGAAGCCAAGCCCGGGCAGCGGGCAGAGAAAGCAGAGAGGAGGCCGTGCTTTTCCGTGCTGACCCAGTGGACTGGCGCTGGTTTCTAAGGAAAATATGAGCCACTGCTGAAAAGCATCAAGGGAAATGGATATTTACAGACACGGCTGGTTAGCATCTAGATGCTATAGTGTGTGTGCAGGGCAATCTCGCAATAAGTAGCAAACAGCCTCGAGAAACAAAATGAGTGGGTGATTTCACTTCAAGGAGGTTACTGGTGTGGGTGCATTTGGATTATAACACAGAGAGACCGGAAACCGCCTATGGTCCAAAAATAGAGGGGACAGGCTACATAGATTGGGAAACATACATTACATAGGTTAGCGTATAAAAGAAAACTATGCAGCCACGAAACATCATGTTGTAGATGTACAGCTGCTACTGAAAGACGCTGTGTACATGAAGAAGGATAATTATACATCTTCATTTTCTGTTACATCTTGTTTTTATAAAAGATGTACACAGGAACTAACTTAGACGATGATAAGCCTCTTTTCTCCGGTCACCACTCCTGCATTATGGGATTGCTGCTATACTTAACTTCTTTGTGAGCACCTATATTATATGGATACCAGTGTATGTATGTCTAAAGCTGGGGCTAAACTGTCAGATACATTTACTAAAGCGCTACCACCTGCAGCTCTGAATGTGTCTGCATTTGGAGTATTGAAAGTGTTAAGTCACTCAATCGGTCTAGCTCTGTGCAACCCTGAGCCCGGGCACAAGCCCCCTGCCAGTCACAGCACTGTACCTGCTACTGCCCCCTCCTGATGCTGCGAGGCCCACGGTGACGACCACGGCCTTCACACAACACCTGTCTCACTGCTCACAACAGCCGTGCCAGGTGGGAAGGGCGATTCCTCAGATCACAGGTGACAGGCAGCCTCCGAGGGCTCCGGGAGCATGCCACCTGCCCCATCTGATCGCAAAGCCCCGCTTTCCTCGCTCCAGCCACGTGCTCTGAAGCAGGTGGTCGGCCAGCTCCACGCAGGGAGAAATGCAAGGCGCCAGCAGATGAAGCCTGAGACAGAGAGACAGGCCCAGGTGGGGGTTCGGGCAGAAGAAGGTGGGAGGGCAGGGAGAAGCTTCCAGATGCAGGAGACGTGGGAGCCGAAGGCAGAGATGAGAAGGTGGTGGGAGCTGGCCGGGCCCACACTCTGAACAGAGGCAGGAACCCAGCAGACATGCCGGGGCTGCGTCCAAGGAGAAGCACAGACAGCTGATGCCCACGTGGCGAGAAGCCAAGCCCGGGCAGCGGGCAGAGAAAGCAGAGAGGAGGCCGTGCTTTTCCGTGCTGACCCAGTGGACTGGCGCTGGTTTCTAAGGAAAATATGAGCCACTGCTGAAAAGCATCAAGGGAAATGGATATTTACAGACACGGCTGGTTAGCATCTAGATGCTATAGTGTGTGTGCAGGGCAATCTCGCAATAAGTAGCAAACAGCCTCGAGAAACAAAATGAGTGGGTGATTTCACTTCAAGGAGGTTACTGGTGTGGGTGCATTTGGATTATAACACAGAGAGACCGGAAACCGCCTATGGTCCAAAAATAGAGGGGACAGGCTACATAGATTGGGAAACATACATTACATAGGTTAGCGTATAAAAGAAAACTATGCAGCCACGAAACATCATGTTGTAGATGTACAGCTGCTACTGAAAGACGCTGTGTACATGAAGAAGGATAATTATACATCTTCATTTTCTGTTACATCTTGTTTTTATAAAAGATGTACACAGGAACTAACTTAGACGATGATAAGCCTCTTTTCTCCGGTCACCACTCCTGCATTATGGGATTGCTGCTATACTTAACTTCTTTGTGAGCACCTATATTATATGGATACCAGTGTATGTATGTCTAAAGCTGGGGCTAAACTGTCAGATACATTTACTAAAGCGCTACCACCTGCAGCTCTGAATGTGTCTGCATTTGGAGTATTGAAAGTGTTAAGTCACTCAATCGTGTCTAGCTCTGTGCAACCCTGTGGACTGTAGTCCACCAGGCTCCTCTGTCCATGGGATTCTCCAGGCGAGAATACTGGAGTGGGTAGCCATTCCCTTCTCCAGGGGATCTTTGCAACCCAGGGATCGAACCCAGTTTTCCTGCATTGCAGGCAGATTGTTTATCATCTGAGCCACTAGGGATGCCGACTAGGGAAGTATTTGGAGAGCTGGCTCTTACAGAGGTAATTAAACTAAAAGGGGCTCCTCGGGGTGGGCCCCAATCCAGTATGGCCAGTGGAAGAAGGTCATGCTGAAGTTGCAGCAGGTGCTGAAGTCAGGGCCCCCGCTGGTCCCAGGGCTTTCCAGCACCCTTCCTCTGAGCCTCGGAGCCCCAGGCTCTGCCTGGGGCAGGATATAACCGACTTCAGTGGATGCCCGGCAGCCATCCTTGTGTGCCCACTCTTCCGAAACAGGGACCTAACCGCACGCTTTCCAATAAAAAATGTACACGGACAGAAGACTCTGCCCAGGCCACTGAGGATTGGACCGTGCAGCTGTGAGGAGCCCCGCTGGCCACCTGCACCCACTCCCCCTGGGGGGCAGGGTGACTAGCTCCAAGCATACCCTGCAGGAGCGGCGGCCGAGGAGGACATGCATCTCCTGACTCGGACCCCCAGAGAGCCGTGCTGTGTGGGTGCACATGCCGACCTCAATTGCCCTGCACAGCACCCACATCTGGTCAGGTGTGTCCTGGGACACAGGTCCCGCAGCCCCTGCACCTGCTCAGAGCGGGGGCCCTGAGAACACGCCCCCCGGCAGGGATCCAGACGGCTGTCCAGGTGGGACGGGCAGGGAGACGACTCGGTGGCTGGTGGCCACGCTGTCGGTGGGAGCGTGATTCTACTGCAGCCCGGCCTGCAGGGACGGCAGGGGTGCCCGCTGCTTACACGTGGCCAATGGCTGTCGATCTGTCCTGCCAATCTCTGAGGCCTATATATAGCCTGCTTACAGAATCTCCTGGGATCCCAACGGAGAGTGACCATCAATCAAGTCAAATGGCCCACATGCACGAGCACAGGTGGGCAGGCCAGGGCATGTCTGCACGCACGGGGACGGGGAGGCCTGGCTCCCTCCGCAGCACCAAGCTCCATGCCCACATGGCAGGTGGCGTGGTAAGGTCGGTCATGCCAGACCAACGCCTGGCATACCCGGGTTTTCTTGCCTCTGTCTTTCCATGTGCTGATGGCTTTAATAGGTTTTTAATGAAAATCCAGAGTAAACACTAGTGCTAACTGGGATCATTAAAATTACAGTACGTGGAGATGAGGCTTCCCCAGGGCAGCCAGAGGCCCTGGCTACAATGGAGGAGTTTGTCCTAAGGCTAAATCGCCCCCTGGTACTGGGCAAAGCAGCAGATGGAGGCAGCTCATCGTGGAAAATGAGGCGGGGTGGGGGAGGGCCACCGTGGAGGGGCCTCGGCATTGACAGAGCAGTGGCCTCCCGCTCACATGGACCCCTGCCCCATGATGCGCCCTCCATGCCCAGCCATACCAGCATCCCCCAGGTGCCCATCACACCCACTGGGCTGGACGCCCGCTCTCTCTGTGGACCCTTGGCCACACAGCCCTGCTGCCTGAAACCAACTGGCTGGTTACTGTATTCCTTCTTTCAATGACCCTTCACCAGCTCCTCCTATGTGTCAGGCATCCTTCTAGAAAGAAGACAAATTTCTAGAAAGAAATAGACAGGCAAACATGGGCCTGCTTTCCCGAAGCCCGGGTTCCTGTCAGGAAGGCAGAAGCATTAGACTGGCACATTGCACGTTGCTGAGGGGCTAGTCGAGGAAGGAAATGGGACGGAGGTGGGAGAGACGCGGGTGGAGCTGGAGGGAGCTGGGCAGTGACTGGGTTTCAGCAGAGGAGAGACAGCCTGAGGGCGCGGGTGCAGAGGGTCCCCCAGACTGCGTGAAGAGAGACAGTGGCGGTGACACAGAGAGAGGAGAGAGGCCCCAGAAGGGCCCCGGGGAAGCAGGATGCTGGTGGCCTGGACTGGGTGGGGGGGGCTGGGAAAGCAGCCAGCCTTGGGGCTGCGTGCATGCACATGCACAACGTGTGTGCACAGCGGGTGGCTCTGCACACGGCTCACCAGGCGTGACCATCGATGTCACCATCCAGCTGGCCGCCACCTCCTGCCGGGGCCATCAGCAAGGGGTACTACCGCCTCCCGGGGACCCAGCCGTGCCCACCCCAGGACAGCACTGTGTCCTTCGTGTCCCCGCCTCTTCAGAACACTGACTGCAGGAACGGTGTCTTCTGTCAACCCCAGAGTAGCTCATCACCATTAATTGCTGAGACGACGGTTCCCACTCAGGGCCCGGTAAGGTGGGGGGGAATTCACCTGATGATGAGTGAGGGACAGATCTGGGAAGTGACCTCAGCTGGTCAAGCCCGACCCCCATCCCCTCCATCATCATGGCACCCACTCTGGGGCCCAGGGAGCCACGGAGAACTTGCTGTTAACAAGAAAGTCTGCGGGCTCGAGGGAAGTGGCCCAATGCACCGTGCAACATCAAGGTGATGCTGGTGAAGAAGCAGTCTGAAGGCTGTGATTCGGGGGCCAGCAGGGCCTTCGTGCCAGGCACACCCACGAGCAGAGTGGCCCAGAGGTGTGCTGGCAGCTGCCAGCCTGGGGCTGAACTCCCGGGCTCATCACGCTCAGCGTCCTACGCAAGGAGGGACGCGGCAGGAGGCGGCTCCCGGTTGTCTAGGGGGGCTCGCTCTGGCTCACTTTTCTAATAAATGCAAGAGCCTAGAATATTGCTCTCTGGGGACTGAGAACGGGGCTGCAATTATTCATTCATTTTGTGCCTTCCTTTCCTGTAAACATTTCCCCTTTTCACAAGCTGATAAATTTGCTTTTCCCAGAAACTGAGAAGTGGGCCTTTGGCCCAGGCTGGGCATCGAGACTGGAAATGAGCAGCTGCTGTCATGGGGGCAGGGAGTTTGAGGGCTGGGGTCACACCCTGGAGGGGGGGTAGCGGGCATGGGCAGGGGTCACCCTGAGCAGGGAAGCCTGGCCTCAGCTGACTGTGAGCACAGCTGGGTCCCCCTGCCCCCGTGTGGGGCCAGGGAAGCCCCTGGTCAGGACCAAGCTCTCTCTCCTACCCTCTACAGCTATCTGTCCTTCTGGCCCTGGCACCTGGAACTCCACGTAGTGGGGCCCATGTGGAATGTTCTCTCCATTTAGGTCACTGAATTTAAGTCTGCTGCTGGGGTCCCGGTTTGATTCCTGGGCTGGGATGATCCACTGGAGAAGAGACAGGCCACCCACTCCAGTATTCTTGTGCTTCCTTGGTGGCTCAGCTGATAAAGAATCCGCCTGCTATGCTGGAGACCTGGGTTCAATCCCCGGGTTGGGAGGATGTCCTGGAGAAGGGAGAGGCTACCCACTCCAGTATTCTGGCCTGGAAAATTCCATGGACTGTATAGTCCATGGGTTCGCAGAGTCGGACACGACTGAGCAACTTTCACTTTCACCTTCTGGGGCCCACCCAAAGGCAGGTCCCCTCTTAACTCCTCCCTGCAATGGTGACTCGGGGACATGTACCCGACATGTGGCCGCCCCAGTCCCTGCCCCTCAAGTCACACTGCTCTACCCCTAACCGCCACCAGGCACTCTCAGAGGACTTGGGTCTTTGTTGGCCGCCAGCCTGGCCACTGCCTTACCAAGGATGAGAAGACTATGCTGGGCACACCCGTCGGGACCACAGTTAGTTCAGGCAGCACTCAGGATCCAGGTGTATGTCCTTGGCTCTCAAGTGGCACGTTCTCTACCCTACGAGGCTGCAAGCACATGAATGCCAGGCCTGGTGCTGCCAGATGACCACCCAGCGGCACGAGCTGAGCCTGCTCCCCAGGGCCAGCAGGGGAGCTCAACTGCCCACCCCATCTTTCACAACACAGCGCTGACCAGTCTGCCCCCTGCGGCCCAAGGAGAGGTGCTGCTGCTGCTGCTAAGTCACGTCAGTTGTATCTGACTCTCTGTGCGACCCCATAGACAGCAGCCCACCAGGCTCCCCCGTCCCTGGGATTCTCCAGGCAAGAACACTGGAGTGGGTTGTCATTTCCTTCTCCAATGCATGAAAGTGAAAAGTGAAAGTAAAGTCACTTAATCGCATCCAGCTCTTAGCGAGCCCATGGACTGCAACCCACCAGGCTCCTCCATCCATGGGAGTTTCCAAGCAGGAGTACTGGAGTGGGGTGCCATTGCCTTCTCCAAGGAGAGGTGGGCTAATAGGAAAGGGTGGGTGGCACGGAGGTAAGGGTGGCAACATAACCTGTTGTAGAATGAAAACGCATGACAACTCATTCAGGAAACAGGACCTTGGTTACCAGATCGATCACCTGATCAGAAAGCTGCCCATGCAGCAGCCAGGCTCTCTGCCTGCAATTCCTCCCTGGACCTGTGGCCTCTGGGGACGCTTCTGTCAGGTGGGCCTGTCCGCCCCACCGGTGGTCTCCCTGTGTGCATGCATGCACCCGGGGGAAGGCACGCCTGTGTGTCCCGGAAAGGCCTGTGTGATGCAACCTTCAACAGTCTGGTGTAGAATATGCTCCCACGCCAACAGAAGTAATTAGAAATTTCACTTGAGAAACCACCGTGAAGTTCCTTCAGGGAAACCAAAAATGATTTGGTTTTGGCAATAAAACCAAAAGTCCATCATGCCTTTGAATCCTTATCAAAGATAGTATAATCATTTTTTTCCTTAAACCACAGATCCGATGTGCCTTAAACTCTCTGCATCTCCCGCAGCTCCACCCTCCAGCCTGCACGTGAACCTTGCATGGAGCACCCCTGCCAGCCTCATCTTGGAGCCCCAAATGCTCTGGTTTCCACCTTGATCATCTTTCAAAGTTCAGTTCCACAGCTACCTTTTCTGGGAAGGGTCCTCTTTCTCCCTCATGGTCAAAACCAGCACATTATCTGTTCTCTGGATTCCGGTCTCAGCGTTCAGTGGTCGCTTTCTGATCACATACCTAGCACTCGGCATGCATGCTCCTTGGGGCTGTGCCGAGACGGCCCAGCACATGCCAGGTTCTTAGTGACTGTCAGCTGGATGAATGATGGAAGGCTTTATTTGTCTTAAGTTTCCCCAAAGGAGCTGTTAAAAGTCCTTGGACCTGGTTCCCAAAAAGCCCCACAGGTGTGTCTGGTTTATTCCCGTGTTCTCCTCTCGGCCTTGCGGGGCCAGGCAAGCATTTCCTGAATGAGCAAATGAACAAATGAATGACTTTCTCCTTGACAATAACCAGTAAGTTACTCACGCTGGCCATGAGACTGCTTGCAAACTAATCTGCACTTTGGTGAAACGAAATCACGTGGAAACAACTAGGGTGAAAGAGACTTTCACTTCCAGCCCAGGAAAAATGGGGACAAAGTTTCACTCGCCCCAGCACAGCACAACACAACAGAGCCTGGGCAGAAGACACGAAACCATGGGTTGCGACACCCCGGGCGTTATGCAGCACAGTAGAGTGACCCCGGAGAGATGACGTGAGCCCACGGTTCCTCAGCTTCCTGCCTTGAGACATTTCTGGGTCATGACACAGGGAAGGGGGAGCTTAGGGGGAGCCCAAAGGCTCTGTGAGGTGAGGGACTGGACCTGTGAGTCCAGGGAGGTGAAGGCCCCCAGAGCTTACAGGACATAACGCTGGAGAAAAGAGAGCAAGGACCAGAGAGGGAGAGCTCGGAGACCCAGAGGGGCCCGGAGGAGTCAGCAACATCCAGCACATAGGCACGGCTGGGGAAGGACCACCCGCCAGGGTTGCAGGGAGAAGCTGCTGCTCACAAAGACCCAGGGACAGAACCCGCTCCCACCGGCCAGACAAAAGAACGTGAGAATTCAGAAAGTGGTGGCCTAGCTGGAAAGTTCTGAGCTCTGCAGTGGGAAAGAATTTGCTCTAGATTGAAAGATGCTCTGGTCTTGCTTAAAAGATCTTGAAAGCAAAAACCAAAATGACATAACCTTTTCTAAGCAATAGAACTGTACCCCAGAATCTCGAGCATATTTATATCCCGCACCCAACAAGGCAAAATTGATCATGTCTGCCATGCAATGGAAGATTACTAGGCATTCAAAGAAACAGAAAAATATGACTCACGATGAGCAGGGATAAAAAGCCAACAATCAAAACAGGTCTAGAACTAAGACCGAATTAGCAAATGAGAATGTTAAAGCAACTGTAATAACCTCAGGTATTCAAAAAGTTAAGCAATGAGAGGGGAGGTACAAAAAAGACTCAGTCCAAACTTCTATCAGTGAAATGTACAATATTTAAGATAGAAAATAAGTGGGATGGGGTTAATAGCATACTACATTGCAGAAGGAAAAATAAGTGTACTTGAAGACACAGCAATACAAAAGATCCAAAATAAAATATGCAGATTAAAAGCTTTACAAGAATATTGGTACAGTCTTAGAAAATTTCAAGTGGCCAGACCCACCTGCAGTTGGAGTCCCCTAAAGAAGAGGAGCATGGAGAGACACAGAAAAAAATAACTGAGAAATAACGGCCACTTCCCCCCCAAAATTGATTTAAAAAACACAACTGTAAACTCCAAGATCCAAGAAGCTAAACAAACCCCAAGCACAAGAAGTAAACTACACCAAGGCACACACTACGATCAAGCCCAGTGGTAATGAAAACAACCTTAAAAGCAGTCAGAGAACAACTATCACCCATAGAGGAACAAGGGAAGAATGAGAGTGATTTCTCATCAGAGACATGAGAAGAGGAGATGGTGTAAGTGCTGGACAGGGTGGGGTGCAGAACCGCAAACCAGGATTTGAAACCAGGCTGAAAACAACTCTTCCCCAAAATAAGGTGAAATACTTTTTCAGAATTACAGAAACAGAAAAGAGTTTAGCAGAAACAGACCTGCATTTTCAGAAAGGTGAAAATAAAGTCTTTCAGGTACAAAGAAAACAACACCAGATGAAGACACAGGCGGAGAAGGCAGTGGCACCCTAATCCCGCACTCTTGCCTGGAAAAATCCCATGGACGGAGGAGCCTGGTGGGCTGCTGTCTATGGGGTCTCACAGAGTCTGACATGACTGAAGCGACTTAGCAGCAGCAGGAGACACAGGTAAGAAGAAACAAAGGCACGGGAAATGCTGACTCCATGGGTGAATATATAAGATTTTGTTCTTGTTGAAAACTCTATAAAATAATAAAGATGTTTTTTGTGGTTTATAATTTTCACACAAGACGCATGATAACAGTGATACCACTCGGGAAGAAGAAGGTATAAACATCAAGTTTACAATGTCACTTTAAGTTAAAGATGTATACTATACCTAAAACAGGCACTAACATAATATAGTTTTTTAAAAAGTCATAGTTTTAGCCAAAAGGGAGATAAATCGTCTTTGTTCACGGACGACATGGTTGTCTATGTAGAAAATACAAAAAGCTAACTAAAAATCCTCTTGAAACTAAGCGATTATAGCTAGGTTGGAGGATATGATGGATAATAAATACACAAAATCAATCAATGGGACTTCCCTGATGGTCCAGTGGCTAAGACTCCGTGCTCTCAAGGCAGGGTTGCCTGGGTTCCATTCTTGGTCAGGGAACCAGATCCCATGTCTGACAACGAAGAGGCCATATGCTGCAGCAAAAGACCCCGCAGGCCACAGCAAGGAGGAGAAGACCCCACAGGCCACAGACCCCGCAGGCCACAGCAAGGAGAAGACCCCACAGGCCACAGCAAGGAGGGGAAGACCCCACAGGCCACAGCAAGGAGGGAAGACCCCGCAGGCCACAGCAAAGAGGGAAGACCCCGCAGGCCACAGCAAAGAGGAAAGACCCCGCAGGCCACAGCAAGGAGGAGAAGACCCCACAGACCACAGCAAAGAGGGAAGACCCCACAGGCCACAGCAAGGAGGGGAAGACCCCGCAGGCCACAGCAAGGAGGAGAAGACCCCACAGGCCGCAGCAAGGAGGGAAGACCCTGCAGGCCACAGCAAGGAGGGAAGACCCCACAGGCCACAGCAAGGAGGAGAAGACCCCACAGGCCACAGCAAGGAGGGAAGACCCCACAGGCCACAGCAAGGAGGAGAAGACCCCGCAGGCCACAGCAAAGAGGGAAGACCCCACAGGCCACAGCAGGGAGGGAAGACCCCACAGGCCACAGCAAGGAGGGGAAGACCCCGCAGGCCACAGCAAGGAGGAGAAGACCCCACAGGCCGCAGCAAGGAGGGAAGACCCTGCAGGCCACAGCAAGGAGGGAAGACCCCACAGGCCACAGCAAGGAGGAGAAGACCCCACAGGCCACAGCAAGGAGGGAAGACCCCACAGGCCACAGCAAGGAGGAGAAGACCCCGCAGGCCACAGCAAAGAGGGAAGACCCCACAGGCCACAGCAAGGAGGGGAAGACCCCACAGGCCACAGCAAGGAGGGAAGACCCTGCAGGCCACAGCAGAGACGGAAGATCCTGCACGCTGCAACTAGGAGCCAGTGCAGCCAAACACATCAACTACATAAATGAGTATTTTTTTTTAAGTTAGTTAGACTTCCCTGGTGGCTCAGACAGTAAAGCATCTGTCTACAATGCGGGAGACCTGGGTTCAATCCCTGGGTTGGGAAGATCTGCTGGAGAAGGAAATGGCAATCTACTCCAGTACTATTGCCTGGAAAATCCCATGGACAGAGGAGCCTGGTAGGCTATAGTCCGCAGGGTCGCAAAGAGTCAGACATGACTGAGCAACTTCACTTCACTTCAGCACCCCCCGAAATAAAATACTTAGGTAAAAATCTAACAAAATATGTTTAAGATCTATGTGAGGAAATCAAGAAAAATCTGATGAAGGTAATCAATGAAATAATTAAAATATAGACAGAGATATTCCATGCTTGTGAATAGACTCAATATTGTCAAGATGTCATTTTTTTCCCAAGCTTATTTATAGAGTCACTGAAATTAAAATCAAAACCTCAGAAGGTAACTTTATGGACACTGGCAGACAGCTTCTAAAGTTCACAAGGAGTGGCAAAAATAAACTGACCAACGCACGGACAGAGAAGAGCAAGGTGAAGAACTGACACCAGCTGACCTCAAGACTGACTAAAAGGCACAGTAGTTACGACAGTGTAGCATTGGTACAAGAACAGGCAAGCAGATCAGTGCAACAGAGGAGAGCCCAGAGACAGATCCAGGTAAATACAACCCAACAGGCTTTGATAAAGGAACAAAAGTGATACAATGGAAAAATGAGAACGTCTTCAACAAATGGTGCTGGAACGACAGGACATCTGCATGCCAAAAGAATAGACCTTACACTCATCACAGAAATTAGATTACAATGGGTCATGTAAACGTAAAATGCAAAAGTATACAATTTCTAGGAGATAACCTAAGAGAAAAGTCTACATGACCTTGGTATAGTGATGAATTTTTAAAATACATCAAAGGCACTATCCATAAAATGAAGGATTGGTAAGGTGGAAAGAATTAAAATTAAAAACCCCTCTCTGCAGAAGACACCATCAAGGGACTAAGAAGACAAGCCCAGGAGGAAATATTTGCAAAAAACATACATGGTAGAAGACTGTCACCTAAAATATACAGAGAACTCTTAAAACTCAATGATAAGAAAACGACTCAAAAAAAGTGCTGAAGACCTGAATGGACACCTTCCCCTAAAAAGATAACTTATGGCAAATAAGCATTTTATAAAGAGATGCTCAACATCGTATGTAATTAGGGAACTGCAGTTTAAAATAAGATACAACTACACACCTGTATTCTAAACACCGAAACTCTTAAGCACCGCCAACAGCCAACGATGACAGTAAGGAGCAGCTGTACTCTTACTCATGGCTGAGGGGCGTGCAAAAGGGAACAACCATTTGCAAAGCCAGTTTGGTGGTTTCTTACAAAACCAAACTCTTCCCATATGATCCAATAATCATGCCCTTTGCTATTTACCCAGATCATCTGAACACTTATGTCCAAAGAAAACCTGCATACGGATGCTTTATTCACAAATGCCAAAACTTGGGAGGAACCAAGATGCCCTTTAGTAAGTGAATGGATAAATACACTGTGGTACATGCAGACAATGGAATATTATTCAAAACTAAAAAAAAAAAAAAACAAACAAACAATGAGCTGTCATGCCATGAAAAGACATGGGGGAACTTCAAATGAATATTACTAAGTACAAGAAGCCAAACTGAAAATGTTACCTACTGTATGATCCCAACTCTATGACATTTTGGAAAAGGCAGAACTGCGGAGACTATAAAAAGATCAGTGGTAGTCAGTGGCCTTGGGGCAGATGAAGAGGTGGGCACTGAAGATTTTCAGGGCACCGAAATTATTCTGCACGATACTCTTAACGGTGCACACATGCTGTTACATTAATAATACATTTGTCAAAATTCACAGAAGGGGGTCACACCAAAAATGAATCCTCATGCAAACTGTAGATTCTGGGTAATACTCAACAAGGTAGGCTCACTGGTGGCAAGCCTACACGTCCACTCTGGTGGGGATGCTGCCGACGGGGAGGCGGGGGGCCAGCAGGTGAACAGGAGCTCTCTGTACTGTCCACTCAAGGCTGCTGTGAACCCAAAACTACTGTAAAGAATAAAGGCTGTTTTTAAAAATGGAATTATAAAAATACTTAACAAGTCCAAAGGAAGAAGGCAGTAAAAGGAAAATGGAACAAAGAGCAGTTGGAAAGGACAGAGAAGAGAATATCACAGACTTAAAGACAGAGATAAACTTAACAATCACATCACATGTTAACATTAAATGGACCCAAATAGAAGGCAGACAGCATCAGGATAAAAGCAAAATAAAACTAAACTAAACAAGATCTAACCATATGTTGCTAAAAAGAAATACACTTTATAAAGAAACAGATTAAAATTGCCAAGTATGGGAAAAGGTGTATCAGGCAATCACTAAAGCAAAAGTGACTAGAATGGCTATATTAACATCAGTGCAAGTGATATTATCAAGTTTTGAATGGTATTTCATAATGATAAAGCAATCAGTTCATCAAAATGACCTAAGAATCCTAAATGTCTAATATATAGCAGCAGAAGTTCAAAATTTGAAAAGCTAAATCTGATAGA
Source organism: Madoqua kirkii (assembly GCA_006408675.1). Taxonomy (NCBI): domain Eukaryota; kingdom Metazoa; phylum Chordata; class Mammalia; order Artiodactyla; family Bovidae; genus Madoqua; species Madoqua kirkii. The sequence continues at coordinate 46,838 of SJYC01040758.1, forward strand.
GCAACTAATAGAAACAGCAAAATACACAGTTTTAAGGTGTGTATTTCTCACTCTCAATAATTAATAACGACAAGTACACAGAAAATCAGTTAGGACATAAAAGACTTGAACAATCCTGTCAAACAACCTGACCTGGTTAACACTTTTAGACCATACTACCCAAACCGGATATACATCCCTTTTAAGTGCATGTGAGACATTCATCGATATAGACCATATTCTCAACTTTAAGTTTAAGAAGATTGTCACACAAAGTATATTCTCTGACAACGATGGTATTATATTAACATTTAATAACAGAAAGAGATCTGGAAAATCCCCAAATATTTAGAAACTAGACAATACACTTCCAAATAACCCTCTGGTCAGAAAAGAAATTAAATGGGAAATTAGAAATTATTTTGAGCTGAGTGAAAATGAAAACTTATCGAGACCTGTGAGATGCCAATAACATAATGCTTACTGGGGAATTAATGGCACTAAATACCTATTAGAGGAAACGAAAAATCTCAAATTTATGATTTCAGCTTCTACACTAAGAAATTAGCAACAGAAGAACAGATTAAATCCGATGTTGTAAAAAAAAAAAAAAAGGAAGGAAATAAACAGCAAAGTGGAAATCAATGAAACGGAAAACAGAAAATCAATAGAGAAAATCAATGAAACCAAAAGCTGGTTCTTTGGGAAGCTCAGTAGAATTAGTAAACCTCCAGCAGCCCTGATCAGGAAAAACAAGAGGATGCAAGTGATCAGGATCAGGAATGAGAGGGGCGATGCTGGAAGAAGAACATCCACCATGGGACCCAAAGACGCCTAGAGAGTGATGCCAAAGAAACAAATGTGCTCCTCTGTGCAAAGACTCTTACCGGAATGGCTGTGGCTGCTTTCTAATGGCCCCAAGCTGGAAGCAAGCCCAGTGTCTATGGAGGGAGCGGGTGAGGAGTACAAGGTGGGCGCCTCTGACGGGGTGCTGCCCGGCAACGGGAAGGGGCAGACTGCTAAGATGTGCAACAGGAAGGAATCTCAAAACGGTCATTCCGAATGAAAGAAGCTGGCCACAGGAGAGTACACGGCGCAAGAGCCCACGGATACAAAACTAACCTACACTGACGGAAAGCCGGTTGGTGACGGGTGTGGGGCGGCGCTGGGGGGCCAGAAAGAAAGCGTTACTGCAAGGCAAGAGGAAGCTCAGGTGGAGAAGGCTTTACCAGGGTATGCCTGGCCCAGGGTATGCCAGGGTGTGCCTGCTAGTCGCTTAGCCGCGTCCCACTCTTTGCAACCCCGTGGACTGCAGCCCGCCAGGCTCCTCTGTCCACGGGATTCTCCAGGCAAGAATGCCAGAGTGGGGTGCCATGCCCTCCTCCAGGGAATCTTCCCAACCCAGGGATCAAACCCGCGTCTCCTGTGTCTCCTTAGTTGCAGGCAGGTTCTTTACCACTGGGTCACCTGGGAAGCCCTTCACCAGGTATACATTCGTCCAAATGTGTCAGATCAGACCCTTTGGGTATGTTTAGTTTACTGTGTGTCAACCAGATCTCTGACAAAGCTGCTAAACCTCCGGAAACTGAGTCAGCCAGGGCGTGAGGGGCTCACTTTATTACCAGGAAGGCCAGGCCTCTTCCATCAACAACACCCAAGTGACGGATGACGAGTACAGCCTCTGCCTGCGGGAACGTCTAGTCACTGCTTAATTTAAACTGGAGGAGGAAAACTCCGGTTCAGGGTGCCTGAGCTGCTTAACGTCTATGCCGAGGTCCCCCCCAGACGGCGGGTTGGGGGGCTGGGGGGGTGCCGACACTGGCTTGGCCCCGCCAAGCCTGTAGCAGACAGGAGCATCCTTGCTCTCATCACAGCCTGGAAGGATGGCTGCTGGGCCCGCTTTGAGGATGAGGACCTCGGTTCCAAGCCGACTTCTGCCCGGGGGGCGGCGGTTGGGGGGGGGGCCGCGTCTCACTGTCAACTCCCAAAACAGGAAGGGGTCTTGCTGGAAATGTCAACGTAAATGAGCAAGTCAAAGACAGTGATATATGTATAAGTTTTTTCCTAAATCTTTATCAGTTGTTGTTGTTCCATTGCCCAGTCATGTCTGACTCTTTGCGACGCCATGGACTGCAGAACTCCAGGCTTCCCTGTCCATCACCATCTCTCAGTTTGTTCAAACTCATGTCCATGGAGATAGAGGAGCCTGGTAGGCTGCAGTCCATGCGGTCAAGAAGAGTCAGACACAACTGAGCAACTTCACTTTCACTTTTCACTTTCATGCATTGGAGAAGGAAATGGCAACCCATTCCAGTGTTCTTGCCTGGAGAATCCCAGGGACGAGGGAGCCTGGTGGGCTGCCGTCTACAGGGTCGCACAGAGTCGGACACAACTGAAGTGACTTAGCAGCAGCAGCATGTCTATGGAGTCAGTGATGCTATTTAACCATCTCATCCTCTGACATCCTCTTCTCCTTTTGCCTTCAGTCTTTCCCAGCATCAGGGTTCTTTTTTTCCCCAATACTAAAACCTTTATCAGGTTAATATTTTAAAAACTCGTGACTGCTTAATGTCCATTTTATTTTTCAAATCAACCCCATTGGTATTTCAAGCCTTGGGCCAAGTGTTCCTGCCCACCGGCACCTGGGCCAGCTTCTGCCCGGGGACCACTGTGCATCGGCCGGGCCCCATGGGACAGCTGCTGCAAGGTGTGACTTGGAGTGACCTGTGACTGCATGGCTGGGCCTCAGGTTGCCTGGTAACAGGGGTAGGGGGGTGACACGCTGCGTCGCTCCAGGGAAACCGTCAGCACCACCTTAGTCGGGAGCAGAAGAGCACTGGGAGGCAGAGAGGGCAGCTGTGAAGTGAGGGGGGGACCACCTGCCATGGGCACTCACCCCACCCCCGCAAGGCGCCCATTCCACCAGCCCACCCCCAGGTACGACACGGGGTGCTGCTCAGCAGGCAGTCCCGTCCCAGCTGGGCCTGGCCCCCCAGAGGGGTGACCCCAACGAGCTGTCCCCATCCCTGATGGGTCTCTGCTGGGTCCCACTGTGATGTCGGCTGCCCTCCCACCCCCATCTCAGATATAAGCACCCCTTGCAGAGGCTGGCATGCAGAGGACTCTCTACAGCCCCCCGAGCCCCTCCTGCACAGCCCGTACCACAAGGGCCCACTGTGTGTGTGTGTTGCAGGAGGGTGGGGTGGTGGGTTAATTTGAAATTTTAACTTGCTTTCCTTTTCCCACAGGGAAAAGATGTGGGAACAGGTTTCTAAAAATAGCCTGGCCTGTCAGAACTGTTAACCATCAGGCCAGGCGGAGATGCTGGCCGCCAGGGAGGGAGCGGCCAGGAGTCCTGGCCCAGGGCCTCCCGCTCCCAGCACCTGCTAGGCCCGCTGCTCAACGGGCTATGCCGCCCCCGGCAGAGACTGGCCCTCAGGGGGGTGCCGGGGACCCCCTGGGGCACTTCCCCACAGCCACTCTCGTGCAGGGAATGGCCAGGACTACCCACCGCGTCACACACCGCTCCCCCCCAGGGCTGCCTGCTCTAGGGGTGCAGGCTTTACGCTCTCCCACTCCCCTCCCACACAGACCTACAAGGACCCCGCCCTCATGGGAGCAGCCTGAGGCTCGGGGAGGCTGGGGCAGCGTGGACCCCAGCCGGACGAGCGCGGATGAGTGACCAAAACCCAGCCCATCTGTGAGGCCTGTGGTCAAGGGTCCTGAAGCCTCCGTGTACCAGGGTCCCTGGAGCTCGTGGAAACAGGTTCTCCTTGGGGTGGCCGTCCATGCACAGGGATGATGGCTGTGGACACCCCGGCCTGGGCCTGGGCTCCATCTGCTTCCCCCCACCTTCCTTTCCAGAGAAAGAACAGACCCGGCAGAGAGTGGGTGGGAAGAGATGGCAGGAAACCAGGGCAGCGTCTTACCACCAGCCCTAGGGCCCACAGCCTCGCTCAGCACATGGTCGGCCCGCCACCTGTCTGAGCAGACGACCCCACAAATCCCAGCCAGCTGCCTGCTTTCCGGCTGTGCCAACCCCAGGGCTCTCAGGGGACAACCAGACCCGGGGCCCCTCTGCCGACAGTGTCCGGGTCAGACTGGAGGGTGTGGAAGAAAAGTCCCAATGAAAGGGGCCTTGTTTAAAAAGAGCCGAAGCACATACACTCGTCTCTCTGACAAGAGACACTTGCTGTACGCTAAGATGCAAACACCTGCTGGGAGTTAAGAGGACAGTGCCGCGAAGATCATCAGCACAGACATTAATCCAAAGGTCATAAGGTGATTAAAAAAAGTGCCAGAAACATGAGGCCCGCAGCTCTCGCCAGGGCAAGCACAGCGCACACTTGGCACTCGTGCGCCACGGCCCCTGCGCCCTCCCCTGCAGGTGGGTGCCTGGCGGGTGGACCCACAGACGGAACACAGAGTCTGGGCAGGACGCAGGTGCGCGGCACCACCCCCGAGCCACGGGGATCGGGGCGAGGCCACAGGCCCTCCGCCCGCCTCCCAGGCTGTCTGGTCCACAGGACCGCGTCTGCCCTGCCCTCAGGCATCTGTTGTGACTTGGCCTCCTACATCCCAGGCTGCTTGAATTTCAGCCCAGCTCAGCCACACTTCAGAACGGGAGGGGCTATGTGTCTCCCTGCAGACTTCCTAGAGGACCCGATCTGTGTGTCCATCATCTCACATGACCTGGAAGCACATCTGAGTGATCAGTATCATCCTGTCCAGCCTCGGGGGCCGGAGATGGAGGTGGGGGTGTCAAAACAACGCCGAAGCTCACCCGGCCGGTGGGGGCAGTGCTGTGGTTCATCACCCTGGACACCTACACCTCCCACTGTCCCCCATCCATGTGGCCTTCCTGTCTGGCCGGACGCAGCACGTGCTCCTGGCTAAGAGTTCCCTGGGGTCCTGGGCTGGGATAAAAGGTAAGCACGCCTTTGACCCTTAACCAGAGGGAGGCAGGTGGTGGCAGGAGACAGAGGTTAGCAAAACCAAGAAAGAGACAACTGTGTTAACGCAGGAGGGTGGAAAGGGAGCCTCACTGAGTGAGCTCTCATCCATTTTATTAACAGGCCTCGACTGGAACACTGACATCGCTAATCTCATTAAGGAGGGCCTCTCCTGCTTTCTCCCCTCCGCCCCGCCCGGCCGTGGCTCATCTTTCTCAGTAATGGGGTTACTTGGGGCCTGGCCGGGCTGGGGAGCATTACGACGTGTGGCCGCTGAACTGGGACAGCAGGTGTTTGTCCATGCATCTGCGGAAAACGCTCACAGCACCATCTCTGCATCGGGACACACATAGGCAAGGACACCGGGAAATTGAATCTCATTACTAATTAATGGCTTTAATGCCTGTGATCAGGCCTCAAACACACTCTATTTTCCCAAAGATAAGGTTAGCCCTGTTTGAACTGGGAGCCCAAGTGCTCTGCAAATGCTGATGCCAGAGAGCTCAGCTCTGCTAATCAAATTCAGACGTTCCGAATCGACCGCCTAGATTTTCAAAACTGTGACCGGAGAATAAATGACACTGGGAGGCCGGCTTTGTTCTCCAGTGAGAGGTGCCACGTGGTGGAGGGGTGGGGGCACCGAAGATGCAGGAGTGGGGGGCGCAAGCCTGGGGGCCCACACTCGCCGCAGGGAAGGGGGCGGTCTCCACCCTGGAACTTGGTGCTCAGAGCACAAAGCAGGGGTTCTGGACGAGGGGCAACTCTGCCCCCCAACCCCAGGACCCGGGATGAGGTCTGGAGACAGTTTGATCGTCACACCTGGGGAGGGGCGCCGGCATCCAGTGGGCAGAGGCGGGGTGACCAACAGACCACACGGCCCTGCGTGTTCACAGCACCTGGGGGCAGCCCTCACTGCCAGGGACGGACAGGGGACTTGGAGGGGGGCAACCTCATGCCTTGTGAGAAGGGGTCTCAGATTGCCCTGTCGGTCCTCCACTGGCTAGCCACAGGCCCCTGCAGCCTGCGTGTACACACACACACCACACACACACACACAAGCACACACACCCATGCACACACACCCCACACTACACACAGGCCCCCTGCAGCCTGCGTGTATACACACACACCACACACACACACAAGCACACACATTCAGGCACACACACCCCACACCACCTTGCAACCTGTGTGTACACACACACCCACCCACGCAGACTCCCCACACACACAGGCCCCCTGCATGTACACACAGCCTGCATGTGCACACAAACATATACGCATACAGAAAACACGAAGCCTGTTGATAATAAACCGGACTCGGGGCTTCAGAGGCAGCCAGGGCCTGGCCACAGGGGCCCACTTCTGTGAAGACGCCTCCTCCAGCCACAGGAGGAACCAGCGTTCAGCAGGTCAGAGCTCCTTTGGGTGGCACCAGGCTCGGCGGGTCTGGGTCTGGGCACCCACCTCCTGCAGCACGGCGTCCTGTGGAGCTGATGCCCAGGCCTGGGCCTGCACCACCTCTGGCGCAAAGCGACACTGCTCGGTTGGACTTTAAATCCTGTTTGTCCTGAGCTGACAGCAGGTGAACAGAAACATCATTCACAGGAAAGCAGAGTGACAAAGGGCTTCCTCGGGCTGCTGCGTGTCAGGGGGACAGGAGGGGGCTGCCGCTGGGGCGGCCTCAGAGCCAAGGGCCAGGCTTGCTGGCCGAGTGGCTCACTGGGTCTGGCTGTGAAGGGAGCTGCTCACCCAGCCAGGGGCCAAGGCAGCCAGGTGCAAAGGAGCCATGTTCAAAACCAGCCTGGGCCACTTTCTAGGCGGTGTGCCTTGGGAGAGACGCTTAACTTCGAGCCTCTGTTTCCTCCTCTCTTAAACGGGACATGATCCCCACTTCATTGGCAAGTGAGGTGCTGACTCTGGGGCCCCTGTACAGAGGGGCTATCTCATGGAGGGTGACACGCCTGGCGCAGAGCTGGTCCCATGTCAGAGGAGCTTTCGAAAGGAAACCCTGACTCTGCTCCATCCTGACCACGTCCCTCCAGGTGTGTCCCCTCTGCAGAGTGCCCCACCTCCAGCGGCGGGGGGCCTGGCTCCCACCCAGCCTGCCCCCTCTGCTGCCAAGCCTGTCATTCTACGGCTGTCCCGCAGCGGAGGGTCTGCTTGTTTAGGGCGGCAGCAGCCAAGCGGAGGGCCCGTGAGCTCCTCATGGAGCCATGGAGACGGGGAGCCCAGCCTCTGGAGGGGCGCCCAGGAGCTCACAGACTGGTCTGGGACCCCATCCTGCCCCGCTGGCACTGGGCACTGTGCCAGCCCACGCTGCCCTCCTTACCACCCCCAGCGTGCACCACGTGACTGCCACGGGGTTCGCATCATCCAAGGAGGCTCCGAACTGTCGCATGACTCGGGAGGGCTGCCCAGGGTGGCTATCAGACAGGCATCTGGGAGAAGAGGCGACCCAGGCCAAGTGGTGGCCCTGGCCACCTGGGGGACTGGGTAGCATCCCGAACACAGCTCTTCACGCTGGGCACCCCCAGGGGACAAGCTCTGGGAACCCAGGTGTGAGCCCTGCTGGGCAATCGTGCACCCCCAGGAGCAGGACAGTGGCCCGGCTATCCTCTCCAGCCCTGTTCCTGGCCCGTGGCCCGCAGACAGCGCTCACTTTGTCATTCCTGTCGGGTCCACGGCCGCACAGCAGAGGACACGCTTGTGCACATCACCGGGTGGATGCTGCTTCTGCCTGGGGCTCCCCCGGCTGAGCCTCAGAGGGTCTGGCGGGGATGAGTACGAAACAAGGACCCGCACACTACCTGCAGCCTCAAGTCCCAAACAAGCAGCAGCGACTGCTGGGACTTCATCACACGTTAAAGCTGTTCATGTGACGATCGCTGTGTCTGTCATGGAGAGGACTTGAGAGCAGGCCCACAGCCGAGAAAGCCCATTGTTCCTTTCCTAAGCCTGGGGGAGGATAGTCAAGGAGCGAAAAGACAGGAACCAGGGTTCGTGCAGGCCCTACTGTGTGCTGGGCACATATCAACCCTAACTCCCTTAGGACTCCCGGAGCCCTGGGAAGAAAGAATGCACTGGGTTCTTTGGGAGATATCAGATCCTCTAGGGACAGGCACTGGAGAAGGAAATAGCAACCCACGCCAGTGTTCTTGCCTGGAGAATCCTGTGGACGGAGGAGCCTGGTGGGCTGCTATCCATGGAGTCTCACAGAGTCGGACACGACTAAAGCGACTTAGCACGCATGCATGTTTTGGGGAAGGAAACGGCAACCCACTCGTGTTCTTGCCTGGAGAATCCCAGGGACAGAGGAGCCTGGTGGGCTGCCGTCTATGGGGTTGCACAGTCAGACAACGACTGAAGCGACTTAGCAGCAGCAGCCGCAGGGACAGGCGTGAGAGAGGATTCTTTGCTCCGTGTTGGACTCTACACTAGGGACGCAGGGTCTGGCCCAGGTTCCCAGAGGCCACAGTGAAAGAGGGACAGGCCCAGTTGCCTTGCTCCAGCGCAGAGCCCACTCTGCTTTGCCGCACCTGCATTGTGCACAGGACCCATCTGCCCCACACCTCTGGAGGAAAAGAGACCACCGCTGACAAGCTTGGAGGAGCCAGGTACCACCCTGCATCGCCAGGGCCCTCTCCGCGGGCGCTTCAGCAAGACACCTGGACATGGCGATCTCAGAGCACTACCAGGAAGATGTGGGAGCCGGCCAGACAACCCCCGGGGACCCTTCCAGCCTGCGCAGCCTGAGCGTCTATGATTCAGACACAGCTCTCCCCTGGGGCTCACACGGCTTAATTGCCAGGCAGTGCAGCTGATGGGATCTGTAATCAACGTGGGGTAGGAGTGTGGTGGGGGTGGTGGGAGAGGTGAAGTCATCAGCAAGCGGACACTTTGATGAGCACTTAGAGCCACCACTTAGCATCTGAAAGCATCCTTTTCAATTATCTGACAAAGAGCCCACAGCTAACCTGAAACCCTGAGTACACAGCTGGAGTGTTGGGAAGCCATCGGGATCACGATGTAAGACGGGCCTCGAGAGGTGGGAGGCAAAGCTCTGGAATTGAAAACCAGCCAAGCACAAACCAATTACCCGCCTGAGACCCTCCTCTGCTGAATAGCAGTGGGAGGGGACAGGGACCCCAGCGTGTGACGCTCAGGGTCACCAGCTGTGGCGAACAGTCACTAAGCAAAGCCAACGCAAGAGAAGGCGGCGGGGCTCCGCAGGCACCAGTAAGAGCCTGATTCTCTCAGCACACGCAGAGATGGAGGGGGCAGAGGCCTGCTCAGGACACTCCCTCTCCTTCCGCCCCTGCTCCCAGTGCTATTCACAAAGCCAGTCCGTGAGCAGAGCCCTGGGGCTCAAGAACCCAGCTCTGCCCTGCGGGGTGCGGGTGCATGCGGGTCACTCAGCAGTGCCGGGGCTCAGGGGCAGGAGTCCGCCTCAGTCACCTGGGAGGCCTGCTCCAGCCCCAGGACCCTTATTCTGGGGTGCACACTCAGGAGCTGGGTGACACAGTCACTCCCCACACTGTCCCCACCCCACCTCCCGGCCGGGTAACACTCATCTACTTCTGTCTCTAGAGTCGCCTGTTCTGGACATCTCACAGGAAAGGAATCAGCCAGTAGGTGAGCCTGTGTGTCTGGCTTCTTTCACTGGCACGATGTTCTCCAGGTTCAGCCATGCAGCAGCTGCGTGGATCAGGAACCCCCAGTTCCTTTTCTCAGCGAGTAATATTCCACAACATGGATGACTCACACTTGCCTGTTCATCAGTTGACAGACGCTTGTGCTGTCTCCACTGCTTGGCTGCTCTGGAGATGCTGCCGTGAACATTTGTGGACAAGCTTTTGTGTGAACAAGTTTTCAATTCTCTGGGGTACATATGCATCCCAGAGCCTGTCTCTTATACACATCTGGAGCGAAAAGACAGGAACCAGGGTTCGTGCAGGCCCTACTGTGTGCTGGGCACATATCAACCCTAACTCCCTTAGGACTCCCGGAGCCCTGGGAAGAAAGAATGCACTGGGTTCTTTGGGAGATATCAGATCCTCTAGGGACAGGCACTGGAGAAGGAAATAGCAACCCACGCCAGTGTTCTTGCCTGGAGAATCCTGTGGACGGAGGAGCCTGGTGGGCTGCTATCCATGGAGTCTCACAGAGTCGGACACGACTAAAGCGACTTAGCACGCATGCATGTTTTGGGGAAGGAAACGGCAACCCACTCGTGTTCTTGCCTGGAGAATCCCAGGGACAGAGGAGCCTGGTGGGCTGCCGTCTATGGGGTTGCACAGTCAGACAACGACTGAAGCGACTTAGCAGCAGCAGCCGCAGGGACAGGCGTGAGAGAGGATTCTTTGCTCCGTGTTGGACTCTACACTAGGGACGCAGGGTCTGGCCCAGGTTCCCAGAGGCCACAGTGAAAGAGGGACAGGCCCAGTTGCCTTGCTCCAGCGCAGAGCCCACTCTGCTTTGCCGCACCTGCATTGTGCACAGGACCCATCTGCCCCACACCTCTGGAGGAAAAGAGACCACCGCTGACAAGCTTGGAGGAGCAGGTACCACCCTGCATCGCCAGGGCCCTCTCCGCGGGCGCTTCAGCAAGACACCTGGACATGGCGATCTCAGAGCACTACCAGGAAGATGTGGGAGCCGGCCAGACAACCCCCGGGGACCCTTCCAGCCTGCGCAGCCTGAGCGTCTATGATTCAGACACAGCTCTCCCCTGGGGCTCACACGGCTTAATTGCCAGGCAGTGCAGCTGATGGGATCTGTAATCAACGTGGGGTAGGAGTGTGGTGGGGGTGGTGGGAGAGGTGAAGTCATCAGCAATCGGACACTTTGATGAGCACTTAGAGCCACCACTTAGCATCTGAAAGCATCCTTTTCAATTATCTGACAAAGAGCCCACAGCTAACCTGAAACCCTGAGTACACAGCTGGAGTGTTGGGAAGCCATCGGGATCACGATGTAAGACGGGCCTCGAGAGGTGGGAGGCAAAGCTCTGGAATTGAAAACCAGCCAAGCACAAACCAATTACCCGCCTGAGACCCTCCTCTGCTGAATAGCAGTGGGAGGGGACAGGGACCCCAGCGTGTGACGCTCAGGGTCACCAGCTGTGGCGAACAGTCACTAAGCAAAGCCAACGCAAGAGAAGGCGGCGGGGCTCCGCAGGCACCAGTAAGAGCCTGATTCTCTCAGCACACGCAGAGATGGAGGGGGCAGAGGCCTGCTCAGGACACTCCCTCTCCTTCCGCCCCTGCTCCCAGTGCTATTCACAAAGCCAGTCCGTGAGCAGAGCCCTGGGGCTCAAGAACCCAGCTCTGCCCTGCGGGGTGCGGGTGCATGCGGGTCACTCAGCAGTGCCGGGGCTCAGGGGCAGGAGTCCGCCTCAGTCACCTGGGAGGCCTGCTCCAGCCCCAGGACCCTTATTCTGGGGTGCACACTCAGGAGCTGGGTGACACAGTCACTCCCCACACTGTCCCCACCCCACCTCCCGGCCGGGTAACACTCATCTACTTCTGTCTCTAGAGTCGCCTGTTCTGGACATCTCACAGGAAAGGAATCAGCCAGTAGGTAGCCTGTGTGTCTGGCTTCTTTCACTGGCACGATGTTCTCCAGGTTCAGCCATGCAGCAGCTGCGTGGATCAGGAACCCCCAGTTCCTTTTCTCAGCGAGTAATATTCCACAACATGGATGACTCACACTTGCCTGTTCATCAGTTGACAGACGCTTGTGCTGTCTCCACTGCTTGGCTGCTCTGGAGATGCTGCCGTGAACATTTGTGGACAAGCTTTTGTGTGAACAAGTTTTCAATTCTCTGGGGTACATATGCATCCCAGAGCGGAACTGCTGGGTCATATAGGAAGCTTACATTTAACTTTCTGAAGCAGCTGCACCATTTTACATTCGTACCAGCAGTATATGTGGTTCCAGTTCCCCACAAGATCCTAGCAGGTGACAAGTGGCCTCATATTGTGATTGTGGCTTGCATTTGATGAAGTGCAAGTTATCCTTTCATTGTTGTACAATAACAATGGTATCCTATCTAGGGAAAGGGTGCCAAGTCCAAGGCCATGAAGATTTAGCCCCATGTTTTCTTCTAAGTGCTTTATATAGTTTTAGCTTTTATTTTTAGGTATTTGATTCATTTGGACTTAATTTTGACATATGGTGTAAAGAAGGGGTCCAGCTTCATTCTTTTGCATATGGATATCCAGTTGTCCCAGCAATTTGTTGAATACATAGCCGACTCTTGAATAACACAGGCTTGACTTGAACGTCTCCACTCACACGTGAACTTTCTTCAATAAATAGGTATGACTTCATAATAAGTTTGAAATTAGGAAGTATGAGTCGTCCAACTTTATTCCTTTTTTTTCCCGTCAATATTATTTTGGCTATTCTGGGTCACTTGAATTTGAATTCTAGGCTCAGCTTGCCAATTTCTGCCAAGAGACCAGCTGGAATTTTGATAAGGATTGTATTGAATCTGTAGATCAATTTGGGGAGGATTGATCTTAACAAAATTAAGTCTTCTGATCCACAAACAAAAGATTTCTAATTAGTTAGGTTTTTAAACATTTTCATTTCTTTCAAGATATTTTATAATTTTCAGCATATACACTTAGGTTTATTCTTTTGTTCTGCCGATGTAAATGGAGTTGTGCTCTTAATTTTATTTGTGTTCATTGCTAGTGTATAAAAATACAATTGATATACCAACCTTGCATGGAAACAGACACTTTTAATTGGATCTAGGATTTAGAAATATGACCTTATCATCCTAAAGAGAAGCTTCTGAGATACGGGGGCTGAGAGGGGGTACAGCAGCTAAGCTGGGAGAAGATGAGGGCCGGAACGATAGCGATAGATGCTTCTGACTGCTTCTGTGTCTGCCTTCTTCAAGGAGAGGGTGGTGGGGAGGTGTGGAGGCTGCTGCCCGAGGTGTGGCTGCATCAGGATCTGTGCTTTGCAGGCACTGGCTCCGGATACAAGGGTATAATTGACTCTGATCCACTGGAGACTGTGAGCCACTGCTCCAAATGGTTATCTTCTAAAACTCTGGCTGCTGGCCATCGCGTCAATAAGCCAGTATGGGAACACACAATGGGATAAAGCAATGCTGCTTGGAAGAGGTTCCTGGGCTGCTTTAACAAATTACCGCAAACTGGGTGGCTTAAAACCACAGCCATCTATTCTCTTCCTGCTCAGGAGCCAGAAGTCTGCAATCAGCGTTGCTGGGCTGAACCGAGGTGCTGGCAGAGCCACCCTCCCGTCAGAGCCCTGGGAGACTCCGTTCCTTGCTCTTCCAGCCTTTGCCAGCTGCTGGCTTTCCCTGGCTCGTAGCTGCATCTCTGGGGTCACACGGCCTTCTCTCCTGTGCGGTGGCCCTTCTTCGGCCTCCCTCCTGTAACAACACGCTGCTGCGTTTAGGGCCCATGCATGTTATCTGGGACGCGCTTCCCAGGTGGCACTAGTGGTAAAGAGCCCACCTGGCAGTGCAGGAGACTCAGGAAATGCAGGTGCAATCCCTGGGTCGAGAAGATCCTCTGGAGGAGGACACGGAAACCCACTCCAGTTTTCTTGCCTGGAGAATCCCATGGACAGAGGAGCCTGGCGGGCGATAGTCCGTAGGGTCACGAAGAGTTGGACACGACTAAAGCAACTTACCATGCACGCATTCATGTTATCTGGCATGACCTCAAGTCCCTTAACTCACACCTACAAAGACTCACTTTGGCTACACACAGTCACAGTCACAAATTCCCAGGAAGGAAGGCTTGGCTCTCCTTTGGAGAGACTTGGTGTTTTGTTTTGCTTTTTTCTGGCTGCACTCCATGGCTTGCAGGATCTTAGTCCCTTGACCAGGAGCTGGACCTGGGCCCCGGCAGTGAGAGCCCAACCCAACCACAGGATCGCCAGGAAACTCCCTGGAGAGCCACTTCTTAGCCTACCCCTGGCTCTGCATGCAGACAAGTATAATCCCCATAACCACATGCATCAAGCGCTAAGTCACAATCTGCCGGGACCAGCCCCGTTACTGGCTTCCAAAAGGGGCCACGTCCCCACACTGCACTTTCTGCCCATGTTCGGGGGCTCTGTCAGAACCTGCTCCTTGTTCCCCGTCACCACCATGGCAACTCCACCCAGTCTCCATCCCCCACTCTGAGCCCCTGGACAAGGGCCCCAGGGAGGGACAGGGCTCCCATGAGCACCTCCCTAAAGCAGATGCCAGATCTCCTACGGGGACTGGCGCAGAAGTGGGGGGCCAGGCGGCCTCTGAAGGCCTGGGAGCTCACGGCTGGGGCTCAGTCACTCATCAAACGTTTACTGACTGGCAGAGCGCTGGCCACAGAACACCGTCAAGGCACAGCCCCAAGTACCCGGCACCCTCTGCCACCTGCACTGGCATGAACTGAGGGGCCTTACACATGTCACTCGTCACCTCTGTTCTCTCGTAACCCCTGCCCCGCTATCTGTGGACTGGGTGGTCGGCATCAACTGGCAGGAACGTGCCCTAGGGCCTTCCAGAGCTCCCATCCCTACACAGGACTTCTGGGAAAACCCTCTCCTTTAGTCCACAGGACCTCCACCCTTGCAGCCAAGAGGACCTCTTCTGAAAGGACTTCCCGGTGACCCTCTCTGGGCTCCTGGGGCCCGGGTGCTGTTTCATTGTCTCTTGATTTCTTCCTCCCACCAGAAGCATCTGAGCTCTCCCACACGCGGAGGCCCTAGCCTGGAGCACACAGTCAGCCCTCAGCACCTGCCGGCTGAGCTTTCTCAGCACCTGTTCCCAAAGCCCTTTTTCTTCTCTTAGAGATTTGTTGAAGGAAAACTATGGTACTACAGCAGAACCCCAAAAGTTAACACATCCCCAGACACCCCCTGGTGGCCTGCCCGCTCCCCAATCCCCATCACTCTGCTCAGGCCCCAGGGTCCTCTGCCAGCTCCTGTACATGGTCAGCTGTTTCCCCCTAGACCCTTGGCACTGCCCCTTCCTTGGCCTCGAGTGTCCCTCCTTAATACTCCCTGGCTTGGCCCACCTTCCTTGGGGTCTTTGCTGATGTTGCCTGCTCGGCAAGGCCTTCCCTGCCCTTCCTGTCTCTAGCCACTACCAGACACTTGTCTTCCCTATAGAAAGTGAGAGTTCCTTGGACAGCAAGGCAGTCCAACCAGTCCATCCTAAAGGAAATCAGCCCTGACTCTTCATTGGAAGGACTGATGCTGAAGCTGAAGCTCCAATGCTTTGGCCACCCGATGAGAACTGACTCATTTGAAAAGACTCTGATGCTGGGAAAGATTGAAGGCAGGAGGAGAAGGGGACAACAGAGGATGAGATGGCTGGATGGCATCACTGATGCGATGGACATGAGTTTTAGTAGGCTCCAGGAGTTGGTGATGGACAGGGAGGCCTGGTGTGCTGCAGTCCACGGGGCCGCAAAGAGTCGGACATGACTGAGAGACAACTCACTGAGAGAAAGTGGGCTCTAAAGGGTGGGATGGTGCCGCCGTGCTCACTGCCCGATCCCTGGCATGCAGTAGGTATTTAATATGTGTCGAACAAATGAATCAAATGAATTGATCCGTGGGGACCCGTGTGCGGAGCAACTCGCAGTGGGGGCTGGCTCCCGGGTGCTGGGTGAGGGAGGGGTTTACTGTTGAGATGAAAAGTTCTCGGGGAAAGAACACAGCATAAAAGTCATGGAGGATTTGACTTGCCGTCAGATAATTAAGCCTTACATTTAGAAATCCTGTCTCTGAGAGGCCAGATCAGCAGCTGAAGGAGGTCGGGGTGGGGTGGGGGTGCGGGCAGGGCTGCCCTGCTCGCCTGGCTGTGCACTCAGCCAGTGGCGGGAAGCTCCACAGCGGGGATATATATCTTGGTCACCTTGGCAACCATCTGAAGGGAGCGTCATCCAAACGTGTGGTCTGGACGGTCTGTGAGCTCGTTCTGTGAAGCCAGGAAATGCCCGTGCACCAGTCCCCAGGGCACCCAGGTCTGCAAACAGAGTACACGAGCCCATGGGGGCAGCAGCGGCTCCAGCCCTTGGCTCACATGCCTCCAGCAGGGCTGGAGCCTGAAGTTCAACCAGCCAGGGGCCTGGCCAGTCCCCACCGGCCGGACGGAAGAGCTGGGTCTGCAGCCAGTTTCTCTGCTGTCTGGAGCAGTAATGCTCCCAGAGTGTCTCCCGATGGGACTTTCACGTCACTCATCACTCATCACACGTCACCATAGGCCCCCACCCTGGCTGGGGAAGGCTCCTCTCACGTTAGGGGTCCAGGGGCACCTCCTAATGGGGCACCCACTTGGGCAGTTGGTGAAAATCAGATCAAGCTCTTGCCTGCCTCCTTTAAGCTCTCCTATTCTCACTGAACACCCCAGGCCTTGCCAGGTGGGTGGGGCCCCGGCTTTCAGTCCAGATAAAGGGCAGACACCCTGAGACTGAGATGTGCGTTCCCTTCGGAGTGTCTGCAGGTCTGGGGGATGTGGATCTGGTGGGCGTGCTCATGCTGCCTTCTTTCCTGGGTGTTTGAGAATTCCAGGCCACACAGAGGTTTGGAGAGAGAATGTTCCAGAGACCGAAACGAGCTCCGCAGTATGTGCGAGCTGCCCAGCAGGGCTCCCATCTCCCAGGGCTCTCTGTCCAATGCCCTGGAAAGCCTTATGGCGGGCAGTGTAGAACAGCAGGGTGGGCAACACGCTGGCACGGGGTGGGTGGCTTTGTCCTGGTGGGATGAGACGTCCCCCCGCACAGGTGGGTGTTACGAGTCTCATTTAACACAGGAGCAGGTGAGAGGCAGAAAGCTTAAGGAACTTAGCTAAGGTCACAGAGCCTGAGGGTGGCTGAGGCGGGGTTCTGCCTGGTTTTTTGAAAAGTTTATTATTTTTGAACATCTTTGAGATCTACTTCATACACAACACAGCTTGCTGCCTTGAGGTATAATCCAGTTTCTAGCACACTCACAGTGTGCAACCACCACTACCATCTAGGTCCAGAGCAGGTCACCCACTAAGCAGGAACCCTGCACCCAGGAGCTGTCTCACCCACCCCGTCAGCCCCAACAACCACCGATCTACTTCCCGTCTCTATAGATTTACCAGATGCTTCAAACAAATGGAATCATATGGTGTGTAACTTTGAATGTCTGGCTTCCTTCACCTCACATTTCAGCATATCTCGGCACTTCATTCCTGTCAACGCCTGAGCAATGCGCTACCATAGGGTGGATCCCAAGTCGCCGAGACTCCAGCTGGGGGACACCTAGCTTGGTCGTTTCCACTTTCAGCTTCTGTTACAACTCACACACAGGTCTGGCTGGTCCTTCGTAGGTTTTTATTTCTCTTCGCCAAGGAGGGGATTGCCTGACCTAGACCTCTGAATTCTTGTACCCAACCTAGTTCAAAACAAGGATAAATCTCTGGAGACTATAATATTTCATCCCTAAAAACATGTAATTTGATAACCCCCCCAAGAGGGAGATGAATGCAAAGCTCGGATAATCCATTTATCTTGTCCCACTTAGCATGTACCCCCAGAGCAAAACAGTTGTTAGCTTGACTTGCATAGAAGCTGCTGCTAGAACGTACTTTGCAGCACAGCCTCACCCGAAGGCGGACTCAGCATTGTGCCCTGGGTTGCCGCGTCCGCAGCATGTGGGCTAAACAGGCACAGTGACGGGAGCAAGGCTGTCCTGCCAGTGCAAAAACGGGCTGGCGGCATCAGGGCGACAACCAAGCAGCAGCATCAGACGCCCTGAGTGCCCGGGGCAACGGGCTGCTTCAGAGGGAAGTGGACTGTGAAACGCCCTGGCGCGTGGGCAGCCAGGTGGATATCTTGCTGGGGATGAGCCCGGGCAGCTGCCCTGCGTTTCTGTCCCTTCCACCGTGATGCCCTTCCTCTGTCTTGGTCAAGCCTGGGTTTACCCACTGGCACCCAGGGTCCTCCGCGAACCTACCCACCTGCCGTTTCAAGCCTGAGGGGGCAGCAGCCCCGCTCCCACTAGCATCACACTTGAGACCACAAGTGTGCCCAGCACACACCAGGAGCTGATACGATCACGCTCCACTCCACCACACAGCCACAGATAATCAACTCACACCTACAGCCAGCCTGGAGGCTGACTGCGCGCTTCTCTGAGTAGACACGGCCGAGCATCCTTCCAGCTCCTCCCGCCTCCCCACACTCCGCCCCCTCAAGTCCCCCTGAGTGCTCCCACAGCACATATTCCCACAGGTACACCTGGCCCCTGAGCACACCTGCCCTGGGCAGAGTCACCTGGCAACTGGAAAGACAGGGGTGGTGGGAGAGCCATGCAGACAGGACGAGGCACCCGTGACTGTCCACTGCCTCCGGAAACCACCAGAGAGAGTGATGGAACAGAACAGCTGTGCCCACGAGGAGACAGGCCATAACAGCTGGGGAGGAGGGAGGCCATCCTGGGAAAAGGTGAAGAGTGACGGGCGTAGCTCGGCGGACACCAAGGACAAAGGCGCAGAGGCCAGCAGGTGAGGGGTCAGTGGGCCCCTGTTGGGGGACGGGCAGGAAGAGCCTGGGAATAGGGCACAAGGGCGATGCAGCCGGAGGCCCACGGCAGGGGTGCTGCTCTTGGAGCCGAAGAGCACACGAACCGGAGCCTGCCATCTGCACCCCTAAGGGAGCTCTGCCCCCAGGGGCACCGCTGTTGCTGGTCTGAGCTGTGAAACGGGACCAGCACGAGCCTCGCTCCATGCTGGCCGGAGGAGCAAGGGAGGAGGCTTAGTGGGCCTGCGTGCTGGTGACCCACACTGGGGAGACTTCACACCTGTTTGACCTCGGGTCGACGTTAGCAGCTTCCCAGGTGGCTCAGTGGTAAAGAATCCACGCGCCAGTGCAGGAGACCAGGTTCAACTCCTGAGTCAGGAAGATCCCCTGGAGTGGGAAATGGCAACCCTCTCCAGTGCTCTCATCTGGAGAACCCTATGGACAGAGAGCCTGGTGGGTTACAGTCCAAGGGGTTGCAGAGTCACACACGGCTGAGCGACTAAACAGCAACAAAAGGTGACTTTGGAGTCTTACTAGGAGCTGAGCTGACATCCAGGCTTGGTTCTCATGCCTCGGTCCAGGCAGACGTGAGACGGAGGTTCAGAACACTTACTTTTCTTGGGTTTTCTGCTAACAAGTGGCAGCGCTAGACCCTGAATCTACATCTGAATCCAAACTCCTCTTCCCCCTAAACCCTGCTAGGTGGCCTAGAAGGAAGAGGCTGGTCGCTGAGAACAGTGGGAGCTCCCGTCCTGAGAGATGCCTGGAAGGATGCCCACGGCAGACAGGCTGCGGGCTCGGCCTCAGGAGCATCAGCAGCGCATCTGCGGGGGCTCGGGCGGGCCAGCCCTGCCCTCAAGGCCTATGACTCCGGCTACCACGGACAGCTCCCCGACTCGGCCTAGGGCAGCTCCAAAGTCAGGGTCGGGGAGGCAAAAGTCAGGCTGCCAATTGGCTTTATCTTCCCTCCAATAAAGTAGGGAGGAAGCTGTGGGAGGGTGGGCGCAAGAGAAACAGCGGCCCCAGCTGAGTCTCCCATCCTCAGACAGACGGCCCCTGGGGTCCTGGGGTCCTCGCGTTTCCGGCACAGAAGGCACGTGTTACCACCGTGTCAGGGATGAGATTGGGGTGCAGGGGTGGTAAGTCACTTGCTCAAGGTCACGCAGCTGACCTGAGACTCACATCCTCTCCAAGCGCAGATCATGAGGACTACCCCGTGCCTTGCACGCGTTCTTCACCCATCCACCCTCTGGACGTCCCGGGGGCCCAGTGCTGGCTGCCTGCCACTTGGCACCAATTCAGTTGTTTGAAAAGGATCAGTTCCAACACCCTGCCCTCCTCAGGCACAGCCCCCCAGACTGCCTTTCCCCTCGCAGCCCCTCACACACATCTCAACTGCAGCACTTACTCCCTAGCAGCGTGCTGCTCCTGGGGGTGCTCCTGGGGGGTGCCCCCCTCCCCAAGACGGGGACCACCGCGTCGGCACGCAGAGGTGACATCTGGAGACAGCATTTCAGAGACAACCGCAGATAACTTCCACTTATGACCAGAGATGCAAAGAACAGAGATAAACTATGAGCCAATCAAACACAACAGTGTCACAGAACTGGTCACCGTGACCAAGAGCGGTTTATCCTCAGGATGGCTCACACCAAGAAACCAATCAGCCTAACTCACCACAGCACTTTAAAGGGGAGAAAAATAAGGATTACATTAATAAATGCCAAAACTGATAACGCGCCAGTGCAGGAGACCAGGTTCAACTCCTGAGTCAGGAAGATCCCCTGGAGTGGGAAATGGCAACCCTCTCCAGTGCTCTCATCTGGAGAACCCTATGGACAGAGAGCCTGGTGGGTTACAGTCCAAGGGGTTGCAGAGTCACACACGGCTGAGCGACTAAACAGCAACAAAAGGTGACTTTGGAGTCTTACTAGGAGCTGAGCTGACATCCAGGCTTGGTTCTCATGCCTCGGTCCAGGCAGACGTGAGACGGAGGTTCAGAACACTTACTTTTCTTGGGTTTTCTGCTAACAAGTGGCAGCGCTAGACCCTGAATCTACATCTGAATCCAAACTCCTCTTCCCCCTAAACCCTGCTAGGTGGCCTAGAAGGAAGAGGCTGGTCGCTGAGAACAGTGGGAGCTCCCGTCCTGAGAGATGCCTGGAAGGATGCCCACGGCAGACAGGCTGCGGGCTCGGCCTCAGGAGCATCAGCAGCGCATCTGCGGGGGCTCGGGCGGGCCAGCCCTGCCCTCAAGGCCTATGACTCCGGCTACCACGGACAGCTCCCCGACTCGGCCTAGGGCAGCTCCAAAGTCAGGGTCGGGGAGGCAAAAGTCAGGCTGCCAATTGGCTTTATCTTCCCTCCAATAAAGTAGGGAGGAAGCTGTGGGAGGGTGGGCGCAAGAGAAACAGCGGCCCCAGCTGAGTCTCCCATCCTCAGACAGACGGCCCCTGGGGTCCTGGGGTCCTCGCGTTTCCGGCACAGAAGGCACGTGTTACCACCGTGTCAGGGATGAGATTGGGGTGCAGGGGTGGTAAGTCACTTGCTCAAGGTCACGCAGCTGACCTGAGACTCACATCCTCTCCAAGCGCAGATCATGAGGACTACCCCGTGCCTTGCACGCGTTCTTCACCCATCCACCCTCTGGACGTCCCGGGGGCCCAGTGCTGGCTGCCTGCCACTTGGCACCAATTCATTGTTTGAAAAGGATCAGTTCCAACACCCTGCCCTCCTCAGGCACAGCCCCCCAGACTGCCTTTCCCCTCGCAGCCCCTCACACACATCTCAACTGCAGCACTTACTCCCTAGCAGCGTGCTGCTCCTGGGGGTGCTCCTGGGGGGTGCCCCCCTCCCCAAGACGGGGACCACCGCGTCGGCACGCAGAGGTGACATCTGGAGACAGCATTTCAGAGACAACCGCAGATAACTTCCACTTATGACCAGAGATGCAAAGAACAGAGATAAACTATGAGCCAATCAAACACAACAGTGTCACAGAACTGGTCACCGTGACCAAGAGCGGTTTATCCTCAGGATGGCTCACACCAAGAAACCAATCAGCCTAACTCACCACAGCACTTTAAAGGGGAGAAAAATAAGGATTACATTAATAAATGCCAAAACTGATTTCACAGAAAAGATTTAGAAGACCTCTCCCCAAATAAACAGTTCTTGAAATAGAAGAAAACTAAATTATAAGAACTATTTTTAAAGAAAATATTTTACATATTCAAATATATATACACATATATGAATTTGTTACATTTCTAATTAGAATGTAACTTTTAACAGGACAAAAATGTCCTTCTAATTCATTCAGAAAAGTATAAAAGAAGAACAGCAAAAGAAGCAGGGGGCTTGCTTTGCCAGATGTTAAGACTTGATCTAAAGGCCGTGGTATGAGTGCAGAAGCAGACAAATGTTTTCAACCTCACAGATCAGAGAATCCAGCAGTAGATCCATGTTTACACAGGAACTAAATATATTACATAGATGGCATGCTAATTCAGAGGAGAAAGTGTGGTTTTCAAAATAAATTGGCTCTGGCATAACTGACTAAACATCTCTAGGATGACAGGCCAGGATCCACCTCGTTCTACGTGCGCAAATAAATTCCAGATAGATTAACGGTCTAAATGAAGAAGGAAAAGAAAAGAACATGGATAAAATAGGAAGTGAGGGAGACGTTCCTCAGAGGACACTGAACTGCAGGAAAACAAGGGACTCTATGGCAAAGGCACAAAGTCACAGGAGACCAGAGACGAGGAAGATGTATCCACAGCTCTTCTGCCCAGGTTAGGACTTCCCGCGGGTGGGTGAGAAAAAAACACAGTGTCTCCCAGGAGGAGGGGCAGAGGACGCACCAGGGGATTCAAGGGGAGGGGTCTATGGGGTCAACAGAGGAGATCCCCAAGCTTGCCAGCCATCAGGGAGAAGCAGGCCAGAGAGATACTGGTCTGTTTTCCCCATCAGGGTGAAACAGGAGAATGCAGACCAGTGGGCACCGACCTCCTGCAGGCGGGCCCTCTGAGGCAGGGGGCCTCACGCACATGGTGCGTCTGGTACTCGGACCAGAGAGGAGTCTAACACAGAAGGGACTGGGACGATGTGACTGAGGGCCTGAGTCTCCGAAGGACCAGAGGCAAGACTGCAGCCTGAGACGGCGAGGGACGGGGTGGGGCGCCGCTGTCGTGAGCAGCACCGAGCCCCTCGAGGCCGCCGTCCGGCCAGCACCGCTCAGACCTGAGACTTGCTGCCCCAATCCCTATGGGATCAATTACCGTTCCCAATAAAAATGGAGATTTCATTTCCATAGTAACTTCTGAGGAAAAGGTCACTTCCACCCTCAGGAGATGGAGTTCCTGGCTCGTTTTCAGCCCGCTGTTCTGCAGGACCGGGCTGGTGACACACACCCCGTGGAGGGTGCTAGGGGGCCACTGGCCCCTGACCAGGGCAGCTGCAGCTCCAGACAAGGAGGCGGAATCAGTTCTCAAGGTGAAGGGATCTGGTCACTCCCCGGCCCAAGTACCCATGGTGCAAGCGCTGTGCCAGGCTCTGGGGAGGGAGGGGGGAGGGTAGCGCAGGCCACTTGCCTGCAGAGAAGTGGGGAGTGGCTGGAGCCAGAGCTCCAGAGCCTCCTGTCAGGAGGGCAGGGGCCTGGGGCAGGGCTGTCCCTGTACCCAGGAGGAGGGGGCAGCTGTGAGAGAGCTGAGGGGGCCTGACGCCAAGCCCTGGGGCAGAGGGTGGACCTGAGGGTCAGATGGGAGGTGCATTCATTACTGAAATACCTTCTGAGCTTCCTCTAAGGGCCAGGTACCTGCTCAGACCTGATCTTACCCGGAAGTCTCACGGGTGCCGGAGTCAGCTGTGTATCAGAGTGAGAAGGTGATGGTGGGAGGTCTGGGTCCCGGGAGCCCAGAGAAAGGTTCCCACGCACATGGCGGGGAGGGCCTGATGATCAGGATGGCCCAGGCTCAACAGGGTGAGGCTCTGGGGCCACGCCACAGGAAATGGGAAAAGGTGGCAGATGCTAGAGCAAGCCCGTAAGTACAATTTACAGGGAGTGATCAGAGACGGATGAAGACGTGAGTCAGAACCACCAGGGATGCCCAGATGTCAATGGGCTTTCTTCCTACTCAATCCTAACACGGGCTATAGGAAGAAGGGCATATGCACATGCATGCCCACTCACACGTATGCCCACTCACATGTATGCACAGCACCTGTGAACACACACACACACACACACACAAACACAGATCACCTCAAGTTGAGTGATTACCTGTAATTCTGCTTTCTAGGGGATTGCATGACCCTGGATTTGCGCCCACGCTCAGAAACCTGTCCAGCACCCCAGATGGGTCCCCTCTGGGACCCCTGCAGCCTGTGGGCACACCATGTCCCGTGCCTCTCCATGCGCAGCACCCCCCACCTGTCACCCATGCTCTCACGGCAGGGGTTCTCACCCACCAGGAGCCCTCAGATGAGAGCCACTAGACGAGGGGCTGGCGGGACACGGGAGGTGCTTTAAACAGGCTCATTTTTATGCAAAGCAGCTTGCACTGTGGTCAGCTGAGTGACAGGCATCATTTGCTGGCAGGGTCTTGGCACAGGTGGTGTGGCCCCGGGGCCCGTGCTCAGCTCGCCTGCAGCAGCCTCTGTGACAGCTCTGTGTGCTGGACAGGTTTCTGATAGAGGCCCTGGCCGTCCATACTGGCTACACTTCCCCCCGTCCCTGGCACCCTTCCAGCAGGCTGTCACGGCGTCCCCACCAGTAACAGGTTATGAAAGGAGTGAGGGTGGGGCCACTGGGCTCGAGAGCTTCTGGGGCAAAGCTGTCACTGCCCCGCCAGACTCCCAGTCTCTCGCGATGGACTCTGCTGCCTCCTGGACGCATTTTCTAATCTAAGTGCAAAATAGCCTCTTTCTTCTTTGGCCTTCCTGTAAAATCAGCAGCATGTACGTGGTACTATCCGACTGCCACTGGGCTCCAAGTCCGACGGGCATGTGCGACAGAGAGAGAGGAGGGGCTCAGGATTCTGGGCCGTGAGCAGTCAGTGAGACCTGCCGTGCCCACCCGGGAGGCCACTGCTGGTCAGATCTGGGGGGCAGGGGCCAGGCAGGGCCTGGGACTCTGACCTCACCATTTATGATGAAATTCCTTGGTCCTTGGATTCACCAAGGACTTGAGGTCTAGGCTAAGGGTGGCCCTAATGCTCTAGGAGAAGGCTCCTAAGGCCCGCCAGAGTGAGTGAACAACAGGGTCTGTTCCCTGCTTGGAGTGCCCACTGGACTCTATTCAGTGTTCACAACTCTGCCCAGGGCAGCCTCCTCCAGGAAGCAGGCTGGCCTCCAGGTCAGATCAGCTGCCCCTTCTCCCTCCACGTCTGTATAATCTCTTGAGTGTGGGTAGAACCCTGTGAGTATGATGTTATCACTGCTGTGATTATGTTATGTCATCTGTGAAAGTGAAAGTCTCTCAGTCGTGTCCAACTCTTTGTGACCCCACAGACTATACAATCCATGGATTTCTCCAGGCCAGAATACTGGAATGGGTACCCATTCCCTTCTCCAGGGGGATCTTCCCAATCCAGGGATCAAGCCCAGGTCTCCAGCATTGCAGGTGGATTCTTTACCAGCTGGGCCACAAGGGAAGCCCAAGAATGCTAGAGTGGGTAACCTATCCCTTCTCCAGGGCATCTTCCTGACCCAGGAATTGAATCGGGCTCTCCTGCATTGCAGGTGGATTCTTTACCAATTGAGCCATCAGGGAAGGCCCATCTGTGAAAGAGAGATGTTCAAAGTGGGCCTTAGCTAATCGGGGAACCTTTTAATGCAGAGAATTTTCTCCAGCTGTGGTCAGAAGAGGAAGTCAGTTTCAGAGTGTGAAAAGGATTCTCTATGCCACTGCAGGCTTGGGATGGAGGGGAAACATATCAACCAACAGGGAGGAGCCTTAGAAGCTGACAGTCACCCCTGCTGACTGACAGCAAGGAACCAGGGACCTCAGTCCTATAGCCATAAGGACCTGAATTCCGCCAACAATGAGAAAGAACATAGAAGTGGACTTTTTCCAGGGCCTCCAGGGACGAATTCCACCCAAGAAACACCTCGGTTTTACCCTGGTGATACTCTGAGTAGAGAATCTTCTGGAAGCTCCCCTGCAGCAGCTGACTTCTTAGCTTTAAAGATTCTGCCACTGGCAGTTACCTTCTTCAGGGAATTCTGCGGTGAGCAGGGCGTGCTCCTGGACAGGCAACTGACCCCTCCCCTTCCCAATTCAGACCTCCACCCCTCTGGCACAGAAGGAGCTGCTCAACTGCAGAGGTCGGCCATGTGCATGCCCAGCAGAGCAAAGAATTCTCCTCCTAGGAAGCAGAAGCTCCCACAAAGAGACATAACTTCTCTCCTCCTAGTACACTGGCATCTACAGGTAGCAGAAACCTGGGATAATCCATACTGCACACTCATATCCAGGGAAACGTCCCAGGGGCAGTGGAGGGCTCCTTGGGGAATAACTGGGCCAAGAGTCTGTGACCGAGGACTGTGTGTGCTCACCAAGCGCCGTGTGCACTGAGTGCTCGAGGTGGCTCCTTTATGAAGATGGAGCCACACACGGGGACCCCTGAGCTCTGTGACTCTTCGCCCCAGGGACCACCTGGAGCAGCAGGTACTATCGTTGCCACTGCCTCCAGCCGAGGGAGTAGGACCCAGAGGGGTCTGCTGGTCTGGCTGACCCAGGGCTTGGGCAGAACAGCCTGAATGTGGACGCAGATCCACAGGCTGCAGAGTGGCGTGTTTCCCCACCCGTCCTTGGTGTGACCAGTTCCACACATGCAGGCCTCCCCGGCAGTCTGTGCTACAGAAGCTCAAGCCAGGTCACACCTGAGATGCACGGGCTCGGCCGTGAGTGTCCCCGTGTGAAGACGTGACGCTCTGATGAGGTCGGTCACAGGCCAGAGGGGAGGTGCTGCTGGGTGCGGCCGGCTCTACCAGGTCTGGGCCCCCGGTCCCCAGCCGTCCTCAAACTGGGGCGTTCCCCTGCCGGTGCTGGGGGCTCTCACTGCAGGGGCGACGCACTGGCACAGGGCGACTGAAGGCTGAGGGGAGGAGTTCAAAGACGAAGGTGCCCCTGTGAGGGGGAGCCTGCCGTCCGGCCGGTGGTGTTCAGGATCTTCTGCGGATGGGGGTTTGCTGCTGTGAACACAACCCATGAGCACCCGTCTCCCCTCTCAGAGCCCTACACCCACTAGAGTACCAATTTTTTAAATGTGTTTCTTTGGCTGCACCAAATCTTACTTGGGGCACATGGAAGTCTCGTTCCCCAACTAGGGACCAAACCCGGGGCCCCCTGCATCGGAAGCATGGAGTTCTAGCCACTGGACCACCAGAGAAGTCCCAAGCACCAATTTTTTTTTTAAACTGGGATGGGTTGGGGGCAAGACTTCACCCACCCAATCAGCCTCTATGGCCTCCTCACAGCCTAAAACCAGAGCTTAGCTGCCCTTCATTTGTTTTATCTGTTGGGCTGCAGATACGCTGCATCTGACTAATAAATTCTGAGAAGCACTGAGCGAAATCCTGCAGGCCCGTCCTAGCTCTGCTCATCACGGCTGGGTGACACGTGTCCTTATCACGCCCTCTCTCCTGTGGGCCGATGCTTTGGGAGCACTGTCTGTCTGTCTCTCCGTGTGTATCCACCCACTCGTCCACCCCACCTCGTGGCCCCAGGGACGGCAGCCGACGCAGCAGCAGGAGAGGCCAGTCCCCGCTGCTGTAACCTGATCGGGCCCCAGCTGATGGCAGATAAGAGGCACAGAGGCAAATCTGCCGTCTTTAATTAAGGAGGAGATTGATAAGAACTGTCAGAGTGGGATGGAGAGGGCCCAAGCCGCTTGGTTTGCCGAGACACAAGAGGCGAAGCTGAAGATTAAAAATACGATGAGAGTTTCCCTAGAAAGCCTACAGAAGCAGTGACGGCGAGGACGGGGCTCAGGGGACAGCAGAAGCCACCTGGTGACGCTCGAGAATTAACCCCATTCCCCAGGCTCCAGCGGGGCGGCGGGGCAGCCTCATTACCAGCCGCTTGGACAAACTGCACTTATTTTTGGATAAATGGTACTTCTCACCAAGGGAAGGCACGGGCGCCTGGACAAAGAATCGCTCGCCCTTCTCTGACTCTGGAGGACACTGTTCTGGTGCTGACCCCTGAGCTGGCCGTGCACCCGCTCCTGGGAGCCTCCCCAAGTCCAGATGCACTGGAGCCCGCCGGGCCCCTCTGGCAGACAGACGTGGAGGACAGGGAGCTTGGGCCAGGCCTGGGACCCAGCCCATCTGATCCCAGAGTTGTTCCACTCACTTCCACAGGCGGGACGCTGCAGACCTCAGGATGGACAACTTAGCTAAGGACCGAAAACTCCCAATTCATCAGGACGCTAGGAGATAAACAAGCAGGTCTTCCCGGAGGCCTGGAACATTCTGATGAATTCCCGAGGAGAGACCAAGGCTTGGAAATCTCAGCACACGTGTGACTTGTTCTGAGAAGGAACAAATGCTCTTTGAGGAAGGTGCTTCTATGTGGAGGTGTTTTATTTTGTAAACTAGAGAAAGACAATCGTCTAAAAACCTGAATGTTTGCTCCTGTTGTTGAGAACAGGAAGCTGTGATGGGGCCGCACCACCTCCAGGGAGTCAGAAAGTCTGACAGGAATGCCTTCTCCCTCTGTAATTTTTTTTTTTCTTAAAAAGATAAACAATGACTTGGAGCCCAGAGAGCTAGGTTCAAGTCCAGGTTCAGCTGTGAGACCTGGACCAAGGAGCAAAGACAGGACAGTTCACGGTGGGACCCGAAGGTCTCGCAACAGCGGAGTTTGGATGGGGTACCAGTGAGAAAGTGAACAGAAAAAAAAAAAAAACTTTACAAGCTTTAAAACCCAAGACAACACATGTGTATAGAGCAGAAAGGCTGTTCAAGCTTGCCAGCCAGATCGTGGTCCTTATTATCACCAAGATGGAAGAGCATGGTGACCGCGGGGAGGGCTGGACCACACTCCACATGCACAGAGCCCCGAGACAGCCCCCGGTGGGCAGGGCAAGAAGGTGTCCCATCACCGTCTCCACACAGCAGGCCAGGATGGGATGGGGGCCCGCTCCCTGCATGCAGCCACCCCAGGCCCCGCCCGAGCCCCCCTCACACACGGTGTCTGGGGCCTCGCATCGGTTCGACCTGCTCCCCCATTCAGACCTTGCTTTGGTTGGCTGACATCCTACGTACCTGGGGGCTTTTCCGTCCTGAGGGTCAGGAGGTCTGTGAGCACAGGGACCACCTCTGCCCCACTCAGCCCCCAAACACTGGCTCAGTGGGCAGGGACGTACAGGGATGGACAACTAGGCACATGAGCACGTGGGGCAGCCCTGGGGACCGAGCCTGAGGGCCCATGCCGGGCAAGACGCCCTCCCACCGGCTGCTCAGAGATGCCCCGGGAAAGAGCGTCCTTTCCCCGCTGCCGCTGGGCCTGTGGCCTTGGGGCCTCCCGGGGCTGGTGCCCCAGATGGCATTACATCAGCCTCCTTCCTTCTGGGGGCTGGGGCACCCCAGAACCAGGCTGTTGGCCGTGATGACAGACACGTCCCCCCATCCTCAGCGGCCACAGCAACCTCTGCCTCAGGGCGGCTGCCCAGACAGTATCGGCCCTCAAACACAGGATTACAGCCGCCTCGGACAGACAGCTCTTGTAGATGACGCTGGACATCCAAGGGTTGCCTGGGAGCTTGAGCATTGGTTTCCGTCCTCTTACCTCTCCCTCTTTCCAGCCCTGCTAAGGGGAGCTCAGGGCCTTTGCCAGCTGGTGGGAGGGCGGGCAGGTGGCAGCTGCAGCCCCGGGTCAGCCAGCCTTGTAGCGACAGGGAGCCGACACCAGGCTGGTGAGAATACACACAGCCACGGTCTCCAGGGGCTGCTTGGCCATACGGGAGGCCTGTGTGGCACCATCACCTACCAAATAACACTTACTGCACCACAACAGGGGCGGCCCACACTGGCCTTTGTTCATGCTGGTATTTTGGCTTAAAGATGCTCTGCCATCCCTGTCTGCCTGGGTCCCTGCAACTCCCACAGGTGAAGCCTTGGGCACCAGCTCCTCTGTGCATCCAGCAAACACAGAGCGCCTGCCATGTGCCTGATCTTGCTCCGGGGGCTGGGGACATACTGAGAGGACATAAGCGTCATGGTCCTGCCCTCAGGGGCCCCCTGGCTGAGCAGTGGGTACAGCGAGAGCAGGGTCTGGGTGGGGAGCATCCCGATCACCCTCGGGGGCCAGGGACAGCTCTCAACAGGTGACGTCCACCCCTCGAGAGGGAGCCAGACGGGCCACCTCCGCAGGCAACAAGGGCTGACACTGGGAGAGCAGCCAGTGAGCAGACCAAGGCCCTGAGCCAAAAGGAGCCTCGCGTGTCCAGGGTCCCTCACCCCACACCCCTGCCGCCAGCTGTGCCCCTCGAGTGTTCTCTGCACCCCTTGTTCCTCCAGGGCACCCCTGAAATGCCACTTGCCCCAGGAAGCTACCGGCTCTGCTCAGTGTCTCCCCAGGTTGGTTAACACAATTAGGAAGGAAGGAAGGAGTGTTCCCAGGGGAATGAGGGTGCCTTCCTGAGACGGGAAGGGCCAGCCCCCAGCCAGGCCTGGGAACATGGGGCAAAAACCAGTGGCCTCTCCCTCCCAGGACCCGCAGCTTCCACAGCCTGCTCTGTGCTGTCTCCAACGGGCTCCGCTTTCTGAGACGCGGGCACCGAAGGAAGCGAGGCTCTTAACAATTACTCTGCCGCCCCCCGCGGTGTCTGCTGTCCCCCTCTCCCCCAAAGGCAATGGAGGTGAGACTCAGCTGACCTGGCGCCTGAGCCCCAGGCACGTGCACACAGCAAGGCCCCTGGGAGTGGTCCCCAGCCCCAACTCCACGCCTGGAGGGCCTCAGGCCAGGGGCCTGGAAATGCCATGGGCCCCGGCACCACTACACACCCAGGGCTTGGCAAAGAGCACAGACAAACGTTTGCTGGATGAATAATCGAGTGAGTGTTGGTCATCATTTACCAGGTGCTTGAACTGTACATGACGTGGTAGTCACGGCACTGAGGCAAACCTGAATGCAGCTTCTTACAGTTGCTGGGCCAACCTGGCACGGCTCCCCAGGAGTGCCAGAGGGGCCCAGGTGCTGCCAGCCAACCCAGGAATCCCCGAGGGCCCTCGTGGTGCGAGCCTGCAGGCCCGAGGCAAGCGGGGGAGCCAGCAGGCAGCTGACAATGACCCTCATTTGCCTTTGGTCTTGGGCCAGAAGTGCCTTTGGGGCAGGAATTCATAGCAACCACATTCCTGGGCGACCCTGGCCGGGTCGTGTGGGGGTCATCTAGGCCCTCCTGACACCTGCTTCCTGCGGAAGGACCCCCGGCCACCTCCTGCTCTGACCGGGAGCGCAAGGAACACAAACGAGCCTGGGAACCAGTCTCCCTCTGGGTGCCGGCTGTGCTCCAGACAAGGCGGGTGGCTCTGAGGGCATCACGGGGGTTCTCTAGGCCTGTAGTTTGGGGACAGGCCCCTGGTGAGGCCTCAGGACAGCCACCCACAGTCCTCTGCCACTCACAGTCCAGAGCCGTCATCCCCTCAGCCTCTTGCCCAGAGGCATGGCTGACACGCCAGCATCCTCCAGCTGGAGGATCCTGGGGTCACGCTGGTGAGCATGGTGTCATGGGCACGCAAGCTAAGTCGCTTCAGTCGTGCCCCACTCTTTGTGACCCCATGGACTGTAGCCCGCCAGGCTCCTCTGCCCATGGGATTCTCGAGGCAAGAATGCTGGAGTGGGTGGCCATGCCCTCCTCCAGGGGATCTTCCTGACCCAGGGACTGAACTCAAGTCTCTTAAGTCTCCTGCATGGGAAGGCAGGTTCTTTACCATTGGCACCACCTGGGAAGCAGGAGGGTCAGGGAAACACAAATCAACTTCATCCAGAGCCCAGACACTCACAGATGAATTCAAATGCAACCACCACTTCCTGGGGGGTCTTCTAAGCCCCAAGCTCCATGCTGTGCATTTAAAAGGTTGTCTGATACCAACATGGCCAGGCTGCAGCCTCCCTGGACAGCTGGGGGGCAGGTATTTTCCAGGCTGCTAAAATCTCGCTCCTGCTTGGCCTTGGGGCTGCGCCTCCTTCTTCCTTTTAAGTGATCCCGCCAGGGCGGGTGTCCTGCCTGGGGCAAGATGCTTTATAAGCTGCTCCTGTCCAGCTCTGTCCTCGGAGGAGCCCTCCAGCCAGGCCTCCCCCTGCCTGCCCTGCCCACAGTGGTCAAGGGGCACTGGAGGGCAGAGCAGACCCCCGCCCCCTCCTGCCAGAGCCAGTGACCCCCCACGAACACAGCTTTGCTGCAGCCCAGACAAATAAACATAATCAGTAGGTGCTCCATCAACGGAGTCAACACTTTCTCTTGCTTTCTTGCCCAGGGCTATGATCACAGCTCCTGAAGCTCTAGGAGGCAGGAGGAAATTGGCAGGGGAGGGCACGGGGCGCACGGCTGACCCTGGCAAAGAGAGGGGGCGAGGGGTGCAGCTGGGTCTTCGCAGCACAGCACAGCAGGCATCACCACTTGCTCCCCACCCTGGGGGCGACAGGCTTCGCTCAGCTCTCTACTCTGGGCCGTGTGCTAGTCACTGGGCGATGCTCTGCAATCTAGCGTCCAGGCCCCAGGACAGCCGAGTCCAATCCAATGCCCTGAAACCCAGCAGGTGAGCGTGAGCACTCTTTGTTTTACAGATGAGGACACCAAGGCCCGGGAAGGCAAGAGACAGATGTTTGGCAAGACGGGCGGGGCCGACTGGGCCAGATGTTCCTGGCCGGTCCAGCCACCCCCAGCCCTGGGACAGGCAGCTGCGGGCAGGCGGGGCACTGGGACTAAACTAAACATTGGCTGATGCCATGTAAAGACTCCAGGAAGCCTCCCGACGGGGCCCGCCAGTGCTCCTCCCCCTCTTCCTCCTTCCTTTGAAATCCTTGGCTACAGCCATCTGGGGGGGGTGGGGGCGTGGGGGGAAAGGTCCAGGCCCCTGGCACCGAGCACGTCACACCACCCTGGACCTGCCTGCCACCGGCTTCCGTGTGACAGAGATGTCTCAACTTTATCTCACCCACTGTTATTTTGGGCTTTCTGCTGCAGAAGCCACACCTCAGACTACAAGATACGACCTGCAGCTTCTGTTCATCACAGATTTGGTCCCCATGTTCGGGGGCTCACAGCCTGGCATGTGGGGGGCTGAGTCAGCCCGAGTCTCATCCTGGGGGAAGGACGGCTGGGATGAGGGCAAATCAAGGACAGGGGACACGGAAGGCTTCCTGGAGGCGGCAGCAGCTCAAAGCGCAAGCCGGGAAGGCAGGGAGAGGTGTGGGCAGGGTCGTGGCAACGAGGAGCATCACCTACCTGGGACCCAGTCAGCAGAGAGACAGGAAGGCAGGTTCTTTACCATTGGCACCACCTGGGAAGCAGGAGGGTCAGGGAAACACAAATCAACTTCATCCAGAGCCCAGACACTCACAGATGAATTCAAATGCAACCACCACTTCCTGGGGGGTCTTCTAAGCCCCAAGCTCCATGCTGTGCATTTAAAAGGTTGTCTGATACCAACATGGCCAGGCTGCAGCCTCCCTGGACAGCTGGGGGGCAGGTATTTTCCAGGCTGCTAAAATCTCGCTCCTGCTTGGCCTTGGGGCTGCGCCTCCTTCTTCCTTTTAAGTGATCCCGCCAGGGCGGGTGTCCTGCCTGGGGCAAGATGCTTTATAAGCTGCTCCTGTCCAGCTCTGTCCTCGGAGGAGCCCTCCAGCCAGGCCTCCCCCTGCCTGCCCTGCCCACAGTGGTCAAGGGGCACTGGAGGGCAGAGCAGACCCCCGCCCCCTCCTGCCAGAGCCAGTGACCCCCCACGAACACAGCTTTGCTGCAGCCCAGACAAATAAACATAATCAGTAGGTGCTCCATCAACGGAGTCAACACTTTCTCTTGCTTTCTTGCCCAGGGCTATGATCACAGCTCCTGAAGCTCTAGGAGGCAGGAGGAAATTGGCAGGGGAGGGCACGGGGCGCACGGCTGACCCTGGCAAAGAGAGGGGGCGAGGGGTGCAGCTGGGTCTTCGCAGCACAGCACAGCAGGCATCACCACTTGCTCCCCACCCTGGGGGCGACAGGCTTCGCTCAGCTCTCTACTCTGGGCCGTGTGCTAGTCACTGGGCGATGCTCTGCAATCTAGCGTCCAGGCCCCAGGACAGCCGAGTCCAATCCAATGCCCTGAAACCCAGCAGGTGAGCGTGAGCACTCTTTGTTTTACAGATGAGGACACCAAGGCCCGGGAAGGCAAGAGACAGATGTTTGGCAAGACGGGCGGGGCCGACTGGGCCAGATGTTCCTGGCCGGTCCAGCACCCCCAGCCCTGGGACAGGCAGCTGCGGGCAGGCGGGGCACTGGGACTAAACTAAACATTGGCTGATGCCATGTAAAGACTCCAGGAAGCCTCCCGACGGGGCCCGCCAGTGCTCCTCCCCCTCTTCCTCCTTCCTTTGAAATCCTTGGCTACAGCCATCTGGGGGGGGTGGGGGCGTGGGGGGAAAGGTCCAGGCCCCTGGCACCGAGCACGTCACACCACCCTGGACCTGCCTGCCACCGGCTTCCGTGTGACAGAGATGTCTCAACTTTATCTCACCCACTGTTATTTTGGGCTTTCTGCTGCAGAAGCCACACCTCAGACTACAAGATACGACCTGCAGCTTCTGTTCATCACAGATTTGGTCCCCATGTTCGGGGGCTCACAGCCTGGCATGTGGGGGGCTGAGTCAGCCCGAGTCTCATCCTGGGGGAAGGACGGCTGGGATGAGGGCAAATCAAGGACAGGGGACACGGAAGGCTTCCTGGAGGCGGCAGCAGCTCAAAGCGCAAGCCGGGAAGGCAGGGAGAGGTGTGGGCAGGGTCGTGGCAACGAGGAGCATCACCTACCTGGGACCCAGTCAGCAGAGAGACCTGGAGGAAGTGGCTGGGCTGGGCCCCGAGAGCCACAAGGAGAGTTCAGCAAAGTCTGTGAAGGCCTGAAGCTCAGGGAGACCAGTGGGGGGCTTTTAATAGTCCTGGCAGGAAGGATATGGACCTGGGCCCCACACAGAAGACAACCACCAACCCTAGACTGGACAGAGCTCCTAGTCTCACTCCGTGACAGCAGCCAGCTCTGTGGGAGGGTGATGACCTGGATGCTATTCACTCATCTCTTCTGCCATATTTCCAACCAACGGCCCAGCTCCAGCCCCACCCTCAGTCCTCACCAGCCTGCAGACCTCAGGTCCCGGGACAAGCTGAGCCACATCCGAGATCAGCAGAGCAGGTGCAATGAATACATTATTGTGGGAAAACAGTGAAAACGAAGATATTTACAAAACATTTAAGGAAATTAGCTTTGGGGATATCCCTGGTGGTCCAGAGGTTAACAATCAGCCCACCAATGCAGGGGACATGGGTTCAATCCCTGGTCCGGGAACTAAGATCTCACATGCCACGGAGCAACCAAACCCCTGTGCCACAGCTACTGAGCCCATGTGCCCCAGAACCTGCACCAGGAGAAGGCACCACGAAGAGAAGCCTGAGCATCCCAACTAGAGAGCAGCCCCTGCTCACCACCCCTGGAGAGAGCCCCCGTGTAGCAGCGAAGACCCAGGGTGAGTGAGTGAGTGACGTCGCTCAGTCGCGTCCGACTCTTTCCAACACCATGGACTGCAGCCTACCACGCTCCTCTGTCCATGGGATTTTCCAGGCAAGAGTACTGGAGTGGGGTGCCATTTCCTTCTCCAGAGGATCTTCTCGACCCAGGGATTGAACCCAGGTCTTCCACATTGTAGGCAGATGCTTTACTGTCTGAGCTACCAGGGAAGTCCATTAAATAACCAGTGTAGTCAAAAGCTAATTAATTTTTAAAAAAGAAATGAACTTTCACGCACACACACCTAACGGTCTTGGAAAGAAAATGGAACCATTTCACTGAGTTCTGATTACTCTAGGTAAGAAACAGGACTTCAGACACACTGGAGGCTGGCTACTCGTTCAGATGTCTGAGAACTCGAGGGGACCGAGCCCCAGGGCCGCACCCACATGGCACCTTCTCAGCTCCGCTGCTGCTGAGTGCTCCAGGCTGCCAAGGCCACCCGCCCTTCCTGCTGGGGAGGCCGGGGGTGGGCACCACCAGTTAGGGTTCTGATCACACGTTGCGGTCTGTGAATCCATCACAACATCAAATCGGCATCTTTTTTAAATCAGACAGATTGATAATCCAAATTCATTAAGAAGCGACTGAAACTATCTGGTAAAGTCAATCAAAACATTCATTCCTTCAATCATCCATTCAACAATTACCCATCAAGAGGTGACTCTGTGCCAGGATCTGGACCCGCCACTGTCCCAGCCCCATGGGGCCCCCAAACCCTGTCACTGTGGGCACCCAGGAGGATGAGTCCCCCAGCCGGGAAGGACAACGCTGCAGACCGCTCAGAGCGGGCCGGGGAGGGCCCGCAGGAGCAAACGCACCCATGTTCCAAAAACAAGGCTTCTGCCAAGAAAGCTGACTGTGACTCATGGTGAACAAGAAAAAAAGAAGTGATTTCTGAGAAGAGGAAGCACACGCACCACAAACACTCTTCCATGATCACCCGGAAGTGCTGAGGTGAGGAAAGAACGGGACCTGTGTTCATCCTGGCGGAGAAATGGGGTCAATAAACCCATTCCATCCCTGTGACGTGCACATAGACACATGTGGACACACACACTCATGGCGCCCTGCACCAGCGAGCATGTTCACTCAGCCCTGCATCATCCTTCAAGACAAACACGAGAGACAGAAACGATAGCTTTGGACCCGCCCGGGGACGAGGCTGAGCATCCACGTCCCCCTTGGAAGGCCTGGCAGAGGACCACCTTCAAGACCCTCCAGCACCAAGGACCACCGCCCCTCCTGCCCCACAGCAGGGGACTCCTGTTGCTAAGCAGGGGCCCTGGGATGCTGGGGTCTGGACTTTGGCCTCCAGGGACAGAGCAAGGTCCCCGATGGAGAATTTCAGATGCTCTGCAGGGCCTCGCTGGGAAGCTGGTGGGCACTGCTCAATGGAAAGGGTTTTCTCAGCAGGCTTTGAGGGAGGGGGCTGCGAACAGAGACAGATGACGGGAATGCAGCAGCTGACAGCCTCACTCGGACAGCTGCGCCCCTGGGGTGTCAGGCAGACCCTGCCAGCCCACCCACCACAGCGCTGGGGCACCGTGCAGGTGCCACGGGAGGATGGGCGTGGAACTCACTCCACGAGCCACCCGACCACCCGCCAGGAAACGTCATCTGGCCTCCCTGACCTGAAGCCTGTGTCACGCTCATGATGGCAGGAGGTGGGTGAAACCCATGTGCATGTGTGCACACAGAGCCACGTGCACCAGAGGGCCACTGACACACGGATGGATGACCTGGCAAACGACCTGGAGAAGAACACCCTCCACGGATGTGAGAACCAGGATACACTGGATAGACTACACATGCACGCACATGTATCCATGCAACATCCACATATGAACACACGTCTAAAGTTGGATCTCTCTATGCAGCAGCAGCATACAGAGACACAAGAAATGTACAGACTCAGCCCTCTCCATGTAAATGTGTATGGGTGTTTCTATATCTCCAAGGCCCTGAAATAGAGATCTACAGGCCTGGATGAATTAGCGGTTTCAGAAGAGAGACTCCAGACCCTGGGGCCTGTGCTCCAGGCCAACCATGTCTTAGCTGTCTCCTTTTCTGAAGCAGCCTTGCCTTGGCTCAGCACGATGTCTCCCTCTCTGGAGAGGCAACTTCGGCCCCACGCAGGCTAAAGGTCCAGACTGACCACGTGTGTCAGCTGGAGGCAGGTCTGCTCAGGGCAGGGTGCTCTGTGGACATCCAATATTGAATGTGATCACGCTGCATCAGGCCTCTGCTCCATTCATCTCTCGATACAGGTGACTGCAGGGCACACCTGCGCCTGCCCACTGGTCCCCAGAGCCCATCTCGGGCAGGAGATTCCTGGAGGGCCTCTCTCCTCTGCACTTGTCCAGATACCCAAGGAAAAGACAGCTCTCCTGGGGCCCAAGACCCCACACAGAGCGCAGTTCATGGGGGAAGCGGACGATGCCCAGCTGTGCCCAGGATGCGGCTCCCATCGTGGGCAGAGCTGCGTGCTAGCCCTCGGCTCGGCTGGTCCCGCCTGCTCAGCTGTGGGAGAAGCGCTCCAGGGAGAAGGGAGAGGAGGGGAGGGGAGGAGCACGCGCACCTTCTCCTTGCATCCTGCTCTGCTCCGGTCTGCAACTCCGTTACACTGCTCTTTAAGAACGTCTTCTTAATGGTGAGGGAACTGCCTCAGAACTGTTCTGACTCTGTAATACGGCTGCATTATCTGCCATATTAAATAGGTAA
The DNA here is from genome assembly GCA_006408675.1 of Madoqua kirkii. Taxonomy (NCBI): domain Eukaryota; kingdom Metazoa; phylum Chordata; class Mammalia; order Artiodactyla; family Bovidae; genus Madoqua; species Madoqua kirkii. The sequence goes on from SJYC01040758.1 coordinate 84,794, forward strand.
CATAGGCTCGGTTATCGCTACGGTTCACGGTGTTCAGTCACCTGATGTATGAGTGCACGCGCGTGGTCATGCATCTCCAGGAGGGTGAGTGCCTACTGCCCGCACCTCCGACAGTTTTCTTTCTGCATCCTGGGTCCTTCCTCAGCGACCCCCAGGCCCAGCTCCTAGCTAGGGGCGGCTCCCAACTACGGGTGCCCCCGGAGGCACTGACAGTATTAATGGTGATGATTTTCAACATTTAAACAGCCCACTGGAAATCGTATGGTTGTCCCGCATCGGGCAGCACAAACCTAAGAGAACAGCACACCTCCTCCCCGCGGCCAGAGAGCGCACGGCTCTGCGCGGTGACACCAGTTACCACACTGGCAGCAGCCCTGGCTGGCAGGTCTGTGGTTGTATTAATGAGATGAAAGAGGAGTTCATCACCCTTCACTGAACAGGCTGGGCCACAATCCTTCAAAATGCGGGTGGACCCAGCGGTGGGGCGGGGCCCCTCGGAGGCAGCAGAGACACGGCTGTCTGCAGACCCCTGCCCACTCCCACCTGCCGAGAGTCCGTGCCAGCTGCTCAACAGGCCACACGTGTTCTTAGCTCCAAAGCATTCTCTGCGCCTTCTTTCCCTTGAATGGTTCTGATCTAGGCATCTCATGGACGGTTCTTTTTTAAAATTTCTTTTTAATTGGAGGATAATTGCTTTGCAATATTGTGTTGGTTTCTGCCGTGTATCCACGCGAATCAGCAGTTAGTATACGTATGTCCCCTCTGTCTTGAAGCTTTCACCCACCCCCTAGGTTGTCGTGGACGGTCCTGAGCTGACACTCGTCCCGTCAGCACCTTGAGGTCCCGTCAGCACCTTGGGGTGCTGCCTCCATCCTGGAAAGGCCTGCCGGTCACAGCCTGTGTAGAGGGCGAGCCCCAGGCTCAGAATCTGCCAATGGTGCCCCCCGAGTAGGAACGCGGGTGTGCAGGGACCCTTCCTGGAGACAGGAACGCGGTCTCCTGTGGGCAGCCTGGGTCCCAGGAGGGTGAACAGCAGGGGGCGGGCCAGGGATCGGCGCACAGCTGCTCAGAAACACCTTCTATAGCTCCTCCCTGAAGAGCAAGGAAGGCACCCTTGTAAAGTTCTCTCCTGGTATCCCCCACAGGGAAGGGACTCGGGCGTCTGTCTGCCCCACTGCTGGGAGAGATGGAACAAGAGGGTCAGACCCTGGTTTATGCCGAGCACAAGGCGGGGCTTCACAGGACGCTTGCTGAATCAAGGAGCAAGCAAACATGAATGAACCGTGAGCAAGTGAACAGGGCTCCAGCCACTGTCTCCCTGAGGGTGCGAGCCAGCTCTAAAGCCATGAGGCTGTGTCTGTTTCCTTCCGGGTCAGTAATGGCCAGGACCAGGAGAAGGCAGGGCCGGCCTGGGGGGCTGGGGAGGAGCAGACCTGGAGAAAAGCCAAAGGTGGAGGGTGGGCAGGCCCCGCGCTGACGGGGGACCTGGGGCAGAGCCTGGGGACAGGCGCCCCCCGCGGTCAGGGCAGAGTGAGAGCGCCCCACAGGGGTAACCTCAAACGGGAGGCAGGGGGGTCTCACTCTGGTTTTTTCTATTTCTAAATAAATATGGGGATGTTTAATATTTTAATATTGCGTATAGCATCTAATTATTGTAATTATAGGTAAACATCACATAGACTGATTACGTATAACTTACACAACAAATATGCAAAGTATGTAAATGTTATTTGGGGTTTTGTTTAATATTTTTGTTTAGTTTTAATTCTCAGAGCAAACGGTCTCACTGCAGTTAAAACAACGAAACTAGGAAAATGCACACACGTGGCCATGCTGCGTCTTGAGCGTTCTGGGGAAGGAGACGCATCGCTCTCTCCCAGCTTGTCAGATCCTCCGAGCGTTTTGTGAGGCTCACTGTGCTCAGAAGTCTCTGTTGGCTAAGCTCTTCCAACACGTGAAAAATCTCTCCACTTCCCTGATGGCTGTGGAACATCAAGAACCAAAATCACCTTGTTCTCTCTGAGTCAGGCTCAAAGGGCCAGCTCTGCCCCCGGAGCCTCAGGTCGCAGATGCTGCCGTTCACGACGCTTCTAGTGCTGGAAAGGCGCTAAGAGCTCCACGCACGCAGGCCTGGCTGAGGTCCTGCGCGGCCTGGCCTGCACCCTGTACTTGGGCGGGGCTGCTCACGGAGGGTCTCCCTTGCTGCTGGGGCGAGTGGAAGGACGTGTGGGAGCCCCAGGCATGGTGTCCGATGTCCAGCATGCCCTGGTAAAGGGGGACCTGGCAGGCACCCAGAATCAAATGCAGCCGCATGGCTCTGGGGCGGGAGTGTGACTTCTCTGAGCCCTGGTGGCATGAGAGTCGCAGCGAAGGTGGCAGCTCCTCCCGGCACACCGTCAGGCGGGAACAAGGCGGCTCTGACGACCTCCTCCCCTCCATCCTCCCTGCTCAGACCTCTCAGAACACTGGCTGGCAGGGCTGGGTCTTGATCGAGCCCCATGGAGTGGGTACCTAGTGGGCACCAAGGACACAATGGCACTCCCGCCCCTGTAAGTCACACCGACCTGGTCCTCTCCTGCCAACCTGAAGCCAGAGCCAGCAGGGCCCCGGGATCTGGGTGGGATGCCCACTCCTTCCATGGGGCGATCAGTCCCCTGCAGATGCAGCTGGCTCGGTGCTCCTGAGATGCGAGCGTCAATTATTAAACCACCATTTGTTCACGTCTCTGAGAGGTGGGAGACTGCCTCCTCCACAAACACGCCGGGGAGACGGCCGGCCTACCCAGTGACCCTGAAACCAGGAGCTGGGCCGCAGATTGAAGGGCAAATAAATCATCAGGCCCAAAGGTCCTGAACCGGGACGCTCAGCCGCTCGGGACTGGCTCTCGTCCGGGCCTTCCGGTCTTCTGCTGAGAGCCTCAAGCTGTGACCACACAGCCCTTTGGGTCACAGGGTGCCCGGTGCTCGGCTCTGGGGCCCTGATGGCACCTGCGTCCCAGCTCCAGCGCCTTGCCAAGTCATGTGACTTCCCTGAGCTTTGGATTCAGCAGCTTCACAAAGCAGTGGTGTCCCCAAAGCCACAAGTCACGTGGAGACCCAGGACAGGAGGGGCTCGGCTCCTGGGAATTGTTGCGTTGGCTGCCTGTTAAATGTGCAGACTTGAGCCCCACTCCTGAGCCTCTACGTAAGGATGCTTATGCGACAGGGGTCAGGAATCCCCTCCTATAAGCTCTTCTGGTGAGTCTCAAGTTGCCCACCTGGGGCCTGGACCCAGGAAGCTCCATCAGGTGTGGGCATTGGGAAGCTGCCCGGAAAACAGCAGTCTACTCCCAGAAGGCCAGCCTGACCCTGTGCCCACCCTCGGATGCACAGCGTCCACAGACTAGGAGGCAGGCGAGTCCCTGAGGTGACCACCTAGTATCCCCAGCTCATCGCCAGGCCCCAGCAGCGCGGCCTCCTACAGAGCCAGGGAGCTGGGAGGCCATGTGCTTGGTGGGAGCCCGGACACGCCTCTGACTTCAACCCCAGCTCCCCGAGTCCCTGTCCCTCAGTCCTTCCGCTTGCAGAGTGGATTGCTCTCCCCACCTCCCTGGGTCACACCGGAGATGAAGCCCCTCCCCTCTCAGTCTGACGCGCCCCTCACTCCGGAGCCCTCTCCACCACACTCTCCCATCAGGAGGACCCAGGGCCTTGGGGGCAGGGGTCCGTGGAGAGGGGTGCAGGCACTGGGCGGGGCTGCACGTCGGGCTGGGTGTCTCACCTGCGGGCAGCTGTGTGCCTGGCACCTCCTCCAACCCCCACCTCCGCCGGGGATGCCCCAGGACCAGCGCCAGCTCTCCCGGGGCCGGGCTCCTGGAGCCCCTGGTGCCCCAAGAGACGACCGCAGAGGCCGTGGGCGCCGCCTCCCGCTGTCCCCGACCAGGAGGCGCCTGAGCTCTGGCAGGAGATGCTGTGCAGACGCCACTGGCCCTCCCCAAGCCCACCTGGAACGCAGGCCGACAGCAAAGGCCCCAGACGGGGGGGCTGGGGGTGGGCGAGCAAGCTACTCACCAGCTCTCCCCAAGAGCAGTGGCCCTAACTATGTGAGCACTGGCTCCGCTTGAAAATGAGACAGGCTTGCTTGCAGAGCACTCCCTCCCCGAGTCATAGCCCGGCACCGGCCGAAAGGGCCGAACAAGGGAGGGGGAGGAGGCTGAGGGAGAGACGGGCAGGGCCGGGCCAGGTGGCAGGGAGCACGCGCCCATGCTCACACTCGCACGGCCGTCCATTCAGACGCCCCGTGGCCTGCTCGTGCCCCCATCTTCCGATGGTCTCCGGGCGCCCGTCACAGCTCTGGCGCTGGGGACACAGACAAGATTCAGCCACCCTCTGCTCTCCAGGGGTGGGGGGTTGTCTCTGAGGGGAAGCGGGGCAGTGGGGTGCTCTGGAACCTGGCGGGCAGGGGGCTCTGACAGGAGGCGGTGCCCGCGCGGAGTGCTCACAGAAGAGCAGGAAGATGCGGGCGCTGTCCTCTGGAGGGAAGGCGTAGCAGGGGGTGGCTGGGGTCGGAGAAGGTGTGGGGGGTGGTCGCTGGGGTTGGAGGAGGCTGGGGGTGGTCGTCGGGGTCTTGGACGTGGGTCAGCACCTCTCAGGCCACGCCCCTCGGCCCTGCTCACCCCAGTCTCCTTCTAGAAACCCCTCCCCTCGCTTTGCATGTTGCGATCCCACGGTCACTTTCAGCCTCCTCTCTCATGGCACCCAGGCAAGGTGCGGCTCCCGTTCTCAGCATCCCGTGAGAACTTCGGGGCCCCTGCCCCATCCCCCAAGCATTGGCCCAAGCCACCGCTCAAGGGCGAACACTGACTTGAACCCAAGCCCCAGAGGCCCAGGCAGCTGTGTGGTCTCAGCCCCGCACCCCAGCTCAGGGCTCCAGGGGCCTGCAACTGCCCCTCCCTGGCGTGGCACCCCGTCCCGCGCCCATCTCAGGAGTAGCCACTGGCGTTGCTTGCCCGCCCCGTGACCCACAGAGACATCTAGTGAACTTGGGGCTTTCTGGTGCTTACTAAGCAAGGCTGGATTTCTGCATAATAAAGTTCATGCTTCCAGGAATAGAAAAGGCGTGTAGCTGACCACGTGCTACAGCTTTGGAAAGCGGGACAAATGCGTACTTCCTCGCGTGGGAGCGTCTGTGTCTGAGAAGGAGACGACCAAGGGTGGTCTCACTCCCAGCCATCGCTCAGGCCTCCCCGACAGTGAGGCTGTGGGACTACCCGTGGCCTCCCCCGGGTTTCAGGTTGGTGGGGGGTGTGGGGTGGGGAATAGAATTGGGCAAGAGTCACAGTACCCTCCCCCACCCCAGCCAGAAACGCAGTCCCGGAACAATCCTCTGCTCAGGCCCCACCTGTTCCCAGCCCCACTGGGCCCTGCCCAGGCTCTCCGGCAGCGTGGGTGGATGGACAGAGAAGCTTCCTTAAGTCTGTCGGGCGTGGCACCTACTAGCCTGGGCTCCAGGGCAACCACCTCCCTCCCCCTTCCCTATTTTATCTGGGAACTGAATCTGCCCCTTTGTTGACCACATCCCTCCTGGCCTCCTCCTGCACTAACTCAGCATGTGTCTAATGAGCTCTGACTGCAACCAAGCTCCCTCCGTGCCCTGGACCACAGCTAGACGCTTCCCTACGCCTCAGCCCTCCAGCATCCATGATGCCCCCAGTCCCGTGACTCAATCTCCCCTCCTGTCTCGCAAAGAAAACAGGCCACAGGTGGGGCCCTTGAGCCTTCCTGCTACAAAACACATGCTTCTGGAGCCTAGATGCCTCATCACCTGCTGGACTGGGGACTTAGCCCAGGTGGGAAAAGGGTAACAATCAGTCCCGCCCCTGCCAAGGCCACAGGAGCCGGTGCTCGCCCGTCTCAGCTGCCCCTCACCGTCTGCGCTCCGGGCTCTTGGCCCATGGAGAGCCCCACCCTGGCACACAGCATCTGCAGGCCCACTCCACCCCCACCTCCTCTTATCTCTGCCCACGCCACCTCTTCCGGCCCCTCCCCAGGAAACCTACCGCTACCGCCTGCCCGCCCTGCTCCCTGCCTGCCCACACCGCCTCGGTGCTGCCACACCGCTGAGGGGCACGGGTGGTGGTGGGGCGGGTGGGTGGTGGTAAGCGTTAACTGAAACCAGGCTCTGAGCCTCTCTGATGCCGCGTCCCAAGCCCCAAGCACAGGATGGTTCCAACAATCCTCAAGACATGCTTAAGGTCCTCGGATAAGACAGGACCCAGGCTCAGGACACTCGAGGCCCAGGTCCTTCCACCAGGCCAGGCGACAGTGCCCTCAGCATCTCCTACCAGCCCAGCCTCCCGGATCCCCGTTTTAGGCCCTCAGCAGGGTTCATGGTGTGTGCCCAGGAAGCAGGTGCTGACTGGTCCCTTCCCCCCACCCCAGGGCAGCCTCTCTCCAGGCCTCTGGCAGAGCCAAAGATTCCTGCCCCCACCAGGCCCCTGAATTAACAAGGCTGAAATAAGCAGACAGTGCAGCCTGCAGATCCCAGGAACTGCGTGGCCCCGGCCGAGCAGGCATCTCGCAGGCTGGCAGGAAGTGGCTCTCTGGCACCTTCTCATGGCTGAACTCCTGGGCATTCCATCAGGGCCACATACGCCGTCAGGAAGAGCAGGTTTCCATGTGTGCCTGGAGCGGCTGCTGCTGCCCGTCCAAACTAGACGGAGGGACGAGCTGTGGAACCTGCAGGCGAGGGGCCTGTGGCTGGTGCTCCGAGCCTCTGGCCCAGGTCACCTCTGTAACAAAGCACAGCGATCATGTCTGCCTTGCCGGCCTGCCCTCGGGTGCCTTGTTGTGATGAACTTTGCCCCACCCTCAAGAAACTGGGGTTCCTCCACTAGAAAGAGGGCACTTTGGGTGGACAGGGGAGAAACACCTGCAGGAAGTGGTCCGCTGTCTGCAAAGGGGAGCACACAGGCCCAGCAGCCCTCGACACGATGGCCACGCTCAGCCGACCCATGAGTCTGATCAGCTCCTACTGCTGAGACGGTTAACGTGCACCACGCACCCTGGCTAGACAGATGCCAAGGACACACTGTGTCCGTTAACCTCCTGCTCAGCCCCACAAACTGGGACCGTGGTCCATTTAGACCCAGAGATTGCGGTTCTGCGAGGAGACGCCTCGGACCCGAGGAGGAGGACCTGCGCACGCGGCTTCTGCTCTGGTTCCGGCAGACAGCGGGCTGCCCTGCATGTCTCTCTCCCACCAGGATCTGAACATCTCCCACAGCCAGGGAGGCTGGGGGAAGGCGTTTCGAGCCACAGGGCCGACCCTCTGAGAAAACTGACATCCTCGAGAGCGAAGGTTGCTCAGCTGGTTTTTTCCAGCTGCTGGACTTGATCAACCGTCCGGTGACGAAGCACCGGCCAAGGCCTCGGGGAGAAGGATGTTGTCAGGAGCCGCCTGGAAAAGGTCAGCAGCGGAGTCTTTGAAGCTGCCTTGTCAGGCTCAAGGTCTGGCTTCAAAGTGGCCCTGAAGCCAGCGCCTTCTAAAGGATGGCTTCCTTTGTCCAGGCCGCAAATGGGAAGGAGTTATTCCCCCCCCCAAACCTCTTAGCACTGCAGCTTGAGCTGACCCACATTTGTTTTCAGACCTCCTTTCCTTCCTAAGAAATTAAACAGCTTAATTTCAAACACTCTCCCTTAAGCATCTGCTCTGTGCTTATTTAGCACATTTCAAATAACGTGGGTGAGACACAGAAACGGAGGGTGAAATCGAGCGGAGCCAGGAGCCCTGTCTGGTGGTGGCTAAGTGAGAGGGACAGACCACAGAAGGAAGACCAACTCTAGTTCTGCGAACACAGGACCTCGAGGGAGCGGCCGCGGCTGCACCCACGCTCCCACGAGCTCTCCCCCAAGGGCATCTCCGCGGTCATGGCCGTGCACATGGTCCGTCACTCCACCTGCTGTCTGCCCGAGGGAAGGACGGTCAGGGGAGGAGGGAGTGAGCACTCAGGTGGAATCACCAATCCACAGTGACTCCAGCCCACGACTGAAGCCAGAGCTTCTGCATCCAGACGTGTGCCCCTCCTAGCCTGGGCTGCAGGGGGCTCGGCTCGGACACCACCACCCTGGGCGACCTGAAGGAGACCCAGTCAGGCCGCCCCACCTGTCGGGACCCTTCTGCTCAGCGGTTCACAGGGGCCCAAGGGCAGCTCCGGGCGAGGCGTGGAGGCCGTGAGTGCAGGGCACACAGCTGTCCTGAACCAGGAGAAAGCACGTCCTCCCCTCTGCTGGCTGATTGCAGGGATACAAGGAGCCCTGGAATGGTGAGCCAGGACCCTGACCCAGCCCAACTTCCAGATGCTCAATCTTGGGTGAGTGGTCAGAACTGAGGTGTTTCTCCACGCACCAAACGGAGACGCCTGTGCCCCGAGCACGCCACAAAGGCCAGGTCTCAAGGCAAGGGGAAGGCCAGTGCCTGCTCCCTCCCACCCCTGCCTCCTGGCCACGGCCCCCCGCCCCCAATCAGGAAGGCCCAAGCTCTGCACAGCCCTACCACCTCCCTCAGGCCTCATGAGCCGCAAATGCGTGCACAGCGGCCCTTTCCTCCTGCTCAGCTTTGTGCTTAGCAGGCCTAAGTCCATCTGGTCTAGACTGAGACACCACTGAGCAGGGATGGGCCGCCAGGGGTCTGCCCCCACCTCCTGGCACGGAAGCTGGCGGCACAGCCCCAGGGACCCTCCTCTGATCGGGAAACCAGAAACTCCACCTGAGGCATGGGCCTTTATCTCAGCAGGCACTTCAAAAAATATGTATGGAAGGTCATCTGGCTCATCTTCTCCACGAGAAAAAGCCAACAGGAACTGGTTAAACTTAATGCCAAGTGGGAGAACAAACACATGAGATGCTTCCCAAGGCCCCTTTCGGCTCCTGCAGAGTCTGGGGCTCAGCTCAGCACCTGGTGAACCAGCCTGCTTACCGAGGACACGGCTCCCTATAAAGAAATGAACGAGGGAAGGGTGGGCGGATGGACGAGGGGCCACCGTACGGCCTGACTCCCGGTGCAGCTGGGGAGGGTGGGCCTCAGACGGAGGGCCCCACCAGGCTGGGGAAAACAAGACCGGAGCCCGGCCCTGCCACTTTCGACCAGGAGCAGCTCCCCTGCGGTCCCCTGCAGGGGTGGGGGTGCTTCCTTCTGCAGACAAGCCCCCTGCAGGAACCCGGCACAGTCCCCGGGTGTTGGCTGTGCTATAACTGACCAGGCTCCCCTTCAGCCACTGCACAGCCCTACCACCTCCCTCAGGCCTCATGAGCCGCAAATGCGTGCACAGCGGCCCTTTCCTCCTGCTCAGCTTTGTGCTTAGCAGGCCTAAGTCCATCTGGTCTAGACTGAGACACCACTGAGCAGGGATGGGCCGCCAGGGGTCTGCCCCCACCTCCTGGCACGGAAGCTGGCGGCACAGCCCCAGGGACCCTCCTCTGATCGGGAAACCAGAAACTCCACCTGAGGCATGGGCCTTTATCTCAGCAGGCACTTCAAAAAATATGTATGGAAGGTCATCTGGCTCATCTTCTCCACGAGAAAAAGCCAACAGGAACTGGTTAAACTTAATGCCAAGTGGGAGAACAAACACATGAGATGCTTCCCAAGGCCCCTTTCGGCTCCTGCAGAGTCTGGGGCTCAGCTCAGCACCTGGTGAACCAGCCTGCTTACCGAGGACACGGCTCCCTATAAAGAAATGAACGAGGGAAGGGTGGGCGGATGGACGAGGGGCCACCGTACGGCCTGACTCCCGGTGCAGCTGGGGAGGGTGGGCCTCAGACGGAGGGCCCCACCAGGCTGGGGAAAACAAGACCGGAGCCCGGCCCTGCCACTTTCGACCAGGAGAGCTCCCCTGCGGTCCCCTGCAGGGGTGGGGGTGCTTCCTTCTGCAGACAAGCCCCCTGCAGGAACCCGGCACAGTCCCCGGGTGTTGGCTGTGCTATAACTGACCAGGCTCCCCTTCAGCCACCCCAGCAGCATCTAGGCCGCGGCCCTCAGACGCCTGGGGCCAGGCCCCCACGTGAAGCCAGATGGCCAGTGAGGCCCCTCCCTCTGGTGGTGGGGAGGCGGCTGAGCTGCTGTGCCCGTGGGCAGGACCAGGCGCCAGCTCCCCACTAGGGCACCCTGCTGCTCCCTCGCCCAAGCCTAGAGAAGGAGGCCCACACTGGCCAGGCCTCCACTGGCACATCTAGAAAAGATGCTTTGGCCTTTGAAGAAGGCTGAGATGGCAGACTTGCCCACATGGGGAAGGTGGAGGCACCCCCTCCATCACCACCACCACAAGCACCCCGCACGCACTGCCTCACTGGCAGCCTTGCTCTGAATGCTCAGCTAAAAATACGCACCCACTGGTGAGACATGGAGGGCCTGCCGGCACGGCCAGTGAGCAGCCTTCTCCCTGTGGAGGGCTGGCAATAGAAACTGGGATTTGGGGCAACGGCGACACGACCTAGGATGGCCAGAAAGCCCAGTGGTTCCTGGCCAGGACTCAGGCATCGAGGGCCTAGGGGTTGGCACTCCCTGCCACTGGGGGTTCAAACGCGGGTGCCGCCTGGGTCACCCGTCTGCCCAGGCAGTCTGGGCGGGGCAGGGGCACAAGGCTGGAATTTTAACTACTCAGGGGCAGGCCTGAGTGCCCTAAGAGACGCCTTGTGGAACAGCCTCACGTTTATTATCGGTTGACTGCTGAGCCTCATGGCCATCTCCCAGGTCTTAGGTCAAGACAGTCACTGGGGTCACAAAGCCAGGACTCCAGCCCAGGGCAGCTGCCTCCCAAGTCCACACGGAAGTGGAGGTGAGTGAGCTGGAACCAAGGCCGAAGAGAGGCGGACACCTCTGGTCTCCCCCTGCTTCTCCCCAACCCCTCCTGGCTCCTCAAGAAGACAGCTCAAGCCTCCTGACCAGTGCCTGCTCTTCTCGTGGGGGGAACTGGGCCCAGATCCTGGCACGTGCTCCTCCTCACGCCCCCAGAAACTGCCTGCAATTCCATCACCAATCTGACGCCCGGGTTCCAGGTCTCAGAGCAGCAGCGCAGAGGGAGTCAGAGGCCTAGACTCGATGTCCTGGGAAGGAGACCTTGGGCAAGGCCCTCTCCTGGATGCACGTCCCCGCTGTCCTCTGTGAGCCGGGACAACCAGGCCATCTCCCCAACAGGGCCTCTTCCAGGCTCCGAGGCCACATGGACCTGTGAGCATCTTGCACACTGAAAACCAGGCATATAAACTCTTCAGCATCTTCTCCAGCGAAGAGGGCGAGATAAGAAGCTGATCCTGTGTCTGTGCTCAAAGGGCTTCCACCTCAGATGGCGAGACGGCGCCAACTTAAGAAGAATATGAAGGCACCGCTGGCCCGAGGGCGTGGAGCTGGCACGGCCAACGGACAGAGCACGGGGCACCCACACTGGCCGGCGCTTGCTGCGACTGTGCCGAGGATGGCCAGTGCAAGGGAGGCAATGGGGCTGCACAGGGGCAGGTCCACAAGGGACCTGGGTCTTAGAGGAAGAAAGGCAGGCAAGTCTGCTCGGACGGGCCAGCAGTGCAGTGGATGCGACAGCCCCTCTGGATGCAAAGCAGCCTTCAAGGTGTTCCACATGATACAAGGAAGCCACGTGCGGGCAGGAGGAGTCTGCAACCCAAACACTGGCCTTGCGGCCCTGTCCCTGGTAACAGGGGCTGGCAGGACAACCTCAGGCAGGGAGGACCACTGTTATTAGGACAACTTGGGCAGCAGCACAGAAGGCAGTGATTGGAGGAGCAACGGAAGGGGCATGGGGGAGAGAGAGGGAGGAGGCTGGGCCGTCGGCAAGAGATGGAGCTGGGATGTGGGGAAGCTGCTAGCCGAGACCCCCCCAAGGGGTGGGGGGAAGGGGAGCAGAGACAGGGTGGGGGAAGGGTGGCATGGGGGGCAGGAGGGGGCCAGGGCAGGGGAAAATGGAGGACCAGGATGGCGTGGAGGGCATCTGCACCCCACTAGGACCCGCCCGTGCAGCGTCACGAGGTTGAGACGCTGAAAGGGGGGCAGGGCTGGGGCGGAGGTGGGAACCTGGTTGCAGCAGGGGCACTGGCATGTCGGCATTTCCAGGAAAGAGAACGGAAGCCAGCTGCTCATCGCCCAGGAAGCAAGGGAAGGGGACAGACCGGAAGGGCCTTGCTGTGCTGGACTGGAATGAGAGATTCAGGGTGATCAGGTGGCCGTCGGTGCAGACAGGAGGCACTGAGTGTGCGTGGGCAAGTCTGTCCTTATGAGTCCACGCGCATCCCCGGGCTCTGCCCTCCGAGAAGGCTGGGGAGCAGCAACTCCCCGGGCCGGACAATCATCCTCCTGTCTGCGGCTCGGTTTCTAAGCACTGGTCTCACTCACGGGAACCGAGACCTCTTGGGAAAATGGGTGCTGTCCGAGCAGTACCCGCCGGCAAACCCGGGACCCCTGGTGCCAGGAAGCACGGGCGTGTTCAGAGGATGATGGAGACGTGTCGACAGGCATAGAAATCAGCCCGACAGAGTGCCCACGGGGCGTCAGAATGAATAATGATGGTAACACGCTTAATCCACTGAGTATAGTAGGGGAGGTGGCTCCATGCAGAGTAAAGGGACAAAGAGAAGTGTGACGACTGGCTGGTGTTTACGTTTCAAAGCAGCTCCCACAGAATGCGTAGTGACTATAGAGGAGCCTGACAGGAGGGGACGCTGGCGGGCAGCGCCCAGTCGGCGGAGCAAGGCGGCCAGCACCTCGTCTCTGTGTGACAAGCAGCTCACAGGCCACCCGGGAGGTGTGGCTCCTGCCAGGGACACGGGCACCGACTCCAGTCACGAGGACACATCACGCGAGCCCAGGTGGAGGGCATTCCCCAAATGGCCGGTTGGTGATACGTGGAAGCATCAAGACTGAGGAACTGTCCCAGCCCGATGGAGACTAGAGACAGGCTGAGTGCAGGCAGCAGCGGCTCTGAGCCCCACCCAGAGCCTTCAGGAGCAAAGGACACTCCTCGTTCACAGGAAATGGAGAGTTTGGGATGACGGTGCACCAAGCCAGCCACCGCCTCTAAAGCAGCTCGGAAAGCAGTTCTAACCACTGCGCTTGCAACTTTCCTGCAGGTCTGTCAAAAATAACACAACTGCTTCCTCCTTTCTTTCTTCTTCCTTACTTCTACTTGTAAAGTGAGTGAAGTGAAAGTCACTCAGTCATGTCTGACTCTTTGCAACCCCATGGACTATATAGACCATGGAATTCTCCAGGCCAGAACACTGGAGTGGGTAGCCATTCCCTTCTCCAGGGGCTCTTCCCAAGCCAGGTCTCCCCACATTGCAGGCGGATTCTTTACCAGCTGAGCCACAAGGGAGGGCAAGGGGATGCTTACTTGCCTCGTGGTACAGAACAGAAAACAACGATTCGCCCCCAAGAGCCGCTGACTTGCCACGTGCAGCCTCTGATCAAGGGTGGGTACTGTCTGAGTCCCATGATGAGAGCAGTGAAACAGGCCGGTGGTTTTGTAAGACGCACAAAGTCTAAGAACGACAGATGATTCTTGCCCCAAACTGGCAGCTGCCTTCCAGGAGTCCGAGGATTTACCATGTGTGGACATCACAATGGACCGTCCCAAGCCGAGCTCAGGACAGGACAGAGAGTGGTGAGAAAGGAGGGCTGCCTCCTGGTGCTGTCTCCTGGTCCCAGGATCGGGGACAGGGACCCCCTCCACCCCAGTTCTAGTGCCCCAAACCCTGAAGACTCTGGGAGATCTCGCCTCACCTCTCTAGACTGAGACCTGGAAACATGTGCAGGGCAGTCTCTGGAAGGCTTCAGGGGGTGCTGCCTGAAGGTGGGGGTAGGGGCGGCAAGCCCCACGTCCCTGGTAAAGTGTCACTGAGCAGGTCTGGGAAGGTGGGCTCACCCAGTGTGCTCCCTGTCCCTGCCCAGAGCTCTAGGGACACAGGTTCTCCAGGTGAGCATGCTCAGTCCTAGGGGGCCGGGGTGGGGGAGGTAAGGGGGGGCCTTTGGCTGAAGCAGTGAAGTCAGTAGACCTAGGCATGACAGCCAGCTACAGGTCACCAGCTCATCATGATTCCAGGAGGCATGAAAATGGGGACAACATGGACTCTGGGGTCACGGCGACCGAGCTCCAGCCTTCACGCAGCCGCTCACTGGCTGAATGACCCCGCGGACACTCTACACTTCCGTCCCCCTAAAGCACAAAAGCAACACTATCTGCTTCTGAGATGGACCGTGAAGGTTACATTATTAATTCCTTCAGCAAATATTTATCCAGCTGATAATGTTCAGCTGTCACTGAAATGTCCCAGTAACAGTTTCAGGTTCTGAGAGTACGGCAAAGACCAGATTCTCTCTCTGTGGAGCTTATACTCCAGCAGAGGTGGAGAGACAAGGGGAAAAAAAAAAAAAACCTGCATTGGTAATGAACTCTCAGAGAATAATAAGAATTGTGGAGAAAAATAAGGCAGGCATGGCCTTAGAGGTGATGGGGGAATGGGGAAACAAGAGAAGGGAGCTTGGAGAGGAAGGAAAAAAAAAAATCACACAAAACAAAACCAAGAAGACACAGATCACAAAAGCCAAGATGAGTAACTACTTAAAAAAAAAAAAAGAAAGCGTAACAGAATCTATGACAGTTAAGACCAAACACATGTGTCATATCCAAGAATGTAAGTGGCCTAAATTCCCTTATTAATCAAAAAGACACTGAAGTTAGATCACAAACAAAACTCAGCTCTATGCTTCATCTAAGAGAACCACATGGGGGGAAAAAAGTAATTCTCAAATTTTTAAACCAAAACAAGAGGCAAAGATACATCAGCCAAACAAAAAGAAAGCAAGGACAGGAATTACAGGATCAGACCAGACTGAATAAAGGGCAAAAACATTAGAGGAGACCGACAAAGACACTTGAAATGGTAAAAGGCACAACAAAGTGAGATGAACTATGACTTTTATGCACTAAAGCCCACCAGCCTTCATACTGCACATATTACAGGACAGACAGTACCACGCTGATGGACAGAAGGCGTGAAGACGACCCCAGTTAGCAGCAACTGTAACTCACTCCTCAAAGTCCAAGTGAGATCAAATAAGGAAGGATCTTAAAACCCTAAGCAAATTGGTAAGGTAGAGCCGGGCGACACATTTCAACTCAATACACTTAAAGAATAAGCCTTCCTTTTAAATGTCCGTGGAGTAGTCAGACACAAAAATTTATCACAAAGAAATCCCAGGAAATTCTAAGAGGTGAGAATAGTGCTGAACTGATCGCGGTGTTGTTACCTTAGAAAGTCATAACAGGAGAGAAAACAAGATGAGCAAACAAGAAGGCTATGTGTTAAACGACTCTTGAGATAAAGATGAAACGAACTAGAATCACAGAATGCCTGAAAATACCCAACATGAGACATTTTAATACCAGAATATGGTTAAAACCATACTACAGGAAGCGGAAATGGAAATCAGGGGAAACAGAATCATAGGAAAATTCATAGCCCCATAAAACTATACTAATAATAGGAAATTTTAAACGAATGAATTAAATGTCCAACCCAGCAAGTAAGGGAAAAATAATTTAAGGTCAAATCAGGCAGAAAAAAAATTAATAAAGATAGAAGAATTATTGAATTAGAAAAGAGATGGGGGATATAACTAATGAAGAAAGTACATCATGTGTTAGCTTGCTCAATCAAGAAAAAAAAGAGGAAGCAAAATTATATGAAGAAAGCAAACATAGGGGGAAAAAACCCTCAAAAAGGCAGTTAAAGACCTAGAGAAATTTTCTTTTTAAAAAAGTGAGCTATATAAGCTCTTACTGAAGTCAGAAAAATACATATGAAAGATGTTCAATGGGTACAGCATTGATTTTATGAAACAAAAAAATTCTACAGCTCTTTGGCATAATAACAAAAATACAGTTAACACTACTGAACTGCACACTTAAAGAAGGTTAAGATGGCAAATTTGTATTATGTGTTTTCTTACCACCACAATATTTAAATAAACAAATGCAAGAAAAAGACATTTAAGAGGATTATCTAAGCCAATATCAAAGTACACCGTAAACTTACAATATACGTACAAGGATGATGCTGGCTAGTGGACAGACAGATTAACGGAAGAGAATTCAAAGATTTTCCTAAGCATATCAGAAAATGGCATTGCTTATTTATGAAGAAAGAAGAAAGAAAGTGAAGTCGCTCAGTCGTGTCCAACTCTTTGCGACCCCATGGACTGTAGCCTACCAGGCTCCTCTGTCCATGGGATTTTCAAGGCAATAACACCAGACTGGATTGCCATCTCCTTCTCCAAGGAGAAGACAAATTATTTATTAAGTAACTTGTGGATAACTAGCCAATTTTCCGGAAAAAGAAAAGGTGGCTCCATGCTTCACTGCTCACACCTTTAAAAATTCCAGATAAATAAAAGATTTCAATGTTAAATCAACTGAGTCCATGAAAGTATTACAAAATTTTAAAATGTAAGCCAAATGAGGAAAGTCTTTCTAAGTATGATATAAAAATATAAGGTGGTTTTTAAAGAAACTGCTAAATTTAAATGAGTAATTTCCAGCTTGACTCACTCCTGGGAGCACTAGACTACTTATAAGAGTATTTGTTGCAATGTTTATAATAGCAAAAGATGCTAAAGGTCCATCAAAAGATACAGAGTAAATAAATTACATACACCTTGCCTGCGGTGAAAAAGACTGCTGCAGCTCCACCTACATGTGCGTGTATCTCCATATGGAAGGAGACCCAGCCTGTGTCACTACGAAAGAAAGGAGAGCGGCAGAAAGTTCTCCCAAGGCAGCCAGGGAGGTTACACACGCTCTAGATGTTTTACCTTCTTTTATAAATTTCCTCCCCTTTTAAATCAATTTACATAATTACATTTGGCAAAGGGGCCAAAGAGACAATGACTCAGCCCCTTGACTTCCCTGCACCCATCACCGGGCCAGCTGGGCTTCAGACCAGATGACCACTCGCCACCGCTCAGCCTCGGGGAGGGGTCCTCAGCCCATCAGCCTCTGCTGCTGCTGACAAGCTCTCCATCTGACTCTGCGTGACCCCAGGGACTACAGCCCCCCGGGCTCCTCTGCCCAGGGGATTCTCCAGGCAAGAATACTAGAGCGGGTGGTCATTCTCTTCTCCAGGGGGATCTCCCCAATCCAAGGATCATATCTGGGTTTCTGGCATCTGGGACTCACCAAGGTCTGGTTAACCTGGCCCTGTACACCTGGCTTGGTCAGGGGGTCTGAGTGTTGGCACTCTTCCCGGGCACAGCTGTTTGGAGACATGGGCGTGGGGGAGAACGCACAGCCCAGCACCATCACTAAGCTACCTCAACAGCAGACGGAGGTCAGCGGACAGCTCATACAGCTGTGTGCGTCCGAAGACACAAGTTCGGCCTTTCGCCCACGAGTCTCATGACATAAACAAATTGACGATCCCCCACTGAGGCCTCGAGGTACCAGCTCGATGAGAGGACATTCTGCAGGACTTGGGGCGCATCTCCCTGAGAGCCCGGGGAGGGCAGGAGCAGCCAGAGTTCAGGCACAGGACAGGCTGGCTGGCTGGCGCGCCTGGGTCCAGACTCCTGGGCGGAGGTGGACAATGCACAAGGGGCCACTGAGACAAACGGAGCAACATTCAGACACGACGCACCCACAGCACCCTGCACTGGTTCTGTCCCCGGGGAGGCCGGTGAGCCTCATCGGGGCCGTGGGCTGTGCTTCGTCCCCAGCAAACTGCTTTGAGACAGGCAGCTGCAGGTGTCAGGGTCCAGGGCTGCCTCTGGCTGCTGCTTCCAGGACAGCTGGCAAGCACTCCAGGCTGCGTGGGGATGGTCTGTTGACCAACCTGGGATCGTCTACATGCATCAGACCAGCAGTGTCTGGAAGGAAGGGATCAAGTATAATTTACCTCTGGGTCCCCAGCACCTGGGTGCAGATGGATGGATCCACCCATCCAAGAATCTGTATCCCCTGTAACTTCATGCAACAAACACCCCACGAGTGTCTGTTTCCTAATTTAACTGAACCGAACAGTTCAGTTCGGTTGCTCAGTCGTGTCCAACTCTTTGCAACCCCAAGGACTGCAGCACACCAGGCTTCCCTATCTATCACCAACTCCTGGAGCTTGCTCAAACTCACGTCCATCAGGTCAGTGATGTCATCCAACCATCTCATGCTCTGTTGTCCCCTTCTCCTTCTGCCTTCAATCTTTCCCAGCATCAGGGTCCTTTCCAATGAGTTAATTCTTAGCACAAAGTGGCCAAAGTTTGGGAGTTTAGGCTTCAGTATCAGTCCTTCCAGTGAATATTCAGGACTGATTTCCTTTAGGATGAACAGGTTGGATCTCCTTGCAGTCCAAGGGACTCTCAAGAGTCTTCTCCAACACCACAATTCAAAAGCATCAATTCTTCAGTGCTCAGCTTTCTTTACGGTCCAACTCTCACATCC